>MDKJ01271786.1:0-21752 GCA_005239525.1 Nicotiana knightiana | reverse complement strand
ATTCATCGTTCATTTTCCCGCCTAAGCTGCCCAAATTCGAATCTGCCATGGTTGATCAAGCTCAAAGACAACATGCTAACAGCATTGAATGCAAAGGAGCAGCATGCCAGCATCATTTAATGCAAGGGACAGCATGCCTGGCAGCCTTTAGTGCATAGGAACAGCATGCCTGACAGCCTTTAGTAAGGAATCATTAGGGTCTTGCTTTTGTCTTTCTTTGTAGTACCAGCCATGTGTGGCTGAATAAGCATATATACTTGTATAAGCCTTGTAAAGAGGCATCTCCAATACTTGTAAATTCCCTTTGTCTTCAATATAAAAAGAAAATTGGCCCTTGGCATCCAAAAACGCTTGTGTCCCTTCCTTCATTTCCTTTCCAGCTTTTGTGTGTGAAGTGTTTGCCATTGTTAGCATGTTTTTGGTGCTGTAATTTTGAGACGGACTGAAATTAGGCAACAACGATTTAGCTAGCTAGTTGTCATCACGGTGCTTGTCGAAATTAAGCCCATATATATATATATATATATATATATATATATATATATATATATATATATATATATATTATAAGTGCTCTGTCATAATAGGCTCACTCATAGGCATTCGACCATACTAGGCTCTACATCTCGGCCACAAGGCTCACTCATAGGCGCTCGGCCACACTAGGCTCGGTATACAACTTACCATCTGATCAGAGGTTGCCCAATAGGGGCCTGCCCATCGAGTATAGCTCGATGGTAATGAAAATAATGTAATACTATATATATAGACTCTCTGCTCTCTTGCCTAGAAGATGGAAATACTCAAATGAATATAAAGTCCCGATAAAGAGAATATTGTAACTTGTGACACTAGCAAAATATGCGTAAATTCTGGGACAAGAATTTTTCTTTATGCCTCGTTATCAAACTTGTGTAATTACGAGATCATGCAAAATGAAGGAAGAACTTAGCGTTCACATACCTGGAGTAGGGAAATATCTGTATAATGTTCTTGAAAAAGGTTGCACCGTACTCCTTTAGAACCGCAAAATCTTACATTGCTAACGTGTAAATAATTTTCATTGGAATTGTTGAAACTTGTAGGAATTCTAACGTTCTGTTATAGTATTCCTTTGTAGGAATTTGTAAGCATTTCATGTTTCTAATGGCAAAGTCACGCCTGAATTGCAGTCTGTCTATTTATTTGTAGAACTGACCACTATGTTTCCCCATAATATGAAGAAATCTTCACTAGATGTCAAGTCTCTATAGTTTAATCCCCACACAACCCAAACAACAGAAGTCTCAGATCTATTTGCTATCAACTGAATTCTATTTTATTGTCATAAAAGCAAATTTTATATACCAACATTTAGAAACTGAAATAATTTCCAAGTAGTCAACTGTAGGAATAGGTTTTACACAAATTGTTACTCTATGTATGAGAACGAAGAAAAAAAAAAGAAACATAACCATTCAAGTAAGAGAAAACCTTCACCGGTAGAAGCAACCTGAGTTAGATAACATCTTTAAGAAATGAGTTGTCTTGAGATTAATACACTATGTTGCCACCTAAACCAAATTGATCAAGTCATTTGGTGGGTTAATGTCTTGCTTCCATGTGGAGGGTAGGGAAGGATTTTAATCTTATCCCATAATCAATTAATTAATTAGGTAATATTTCGTTACCCGATAATTAACCAATTACCTGCATATTTAAGAATTGTCTCAAATTACTTAAAATTATACTTATTATAATACCCTTTTATATATCATACTACTATGGTCATATGGTACCTTGTATGGTACTAGTCCATAAATATCGGGTATTAACGCTCGGCCTGCATTTTATCCCAATATACCAAACTTGGACGAAAAATTCATTTTATTTTACTTGCATCCCCTCTCACCTTCATGAATTTACTCATCATTTGTTTAAAATAGCATAATCCTTATAATCTCCAAATAATCTTTTCCTTTATAACAATGACAATTACCTTACGACAAATTCAACGTACAATACTACAGGGTGCAACATCGTCGTAATTTAATACTGCAAAGTGTAACATCCTCGTAATATAATATTGCGGGATGAAATATCGACTTAATATTGCGGGGTGTAACATCATTCCCCCCTTTGGAACATTCGTCCTCGAATGTTTACTGATGCTCTTGTCATTCTCATAACCCATAGCTCTTAAGAATACTTTAGTGCTCCTCTTGTCATCTAGGCAACTGTTCTGCGAATAAGCTCTAGGGCTAGGGCATTCCTTCCTTTTTTCCTCTTCCTCGTACCACGACTTGTGGTCGGGATCTTTCCAATCTCGTAATTGTTACTATCTTCTATCATGCAGCATGTACGACTTTGACCTTGTAAGTGCGCCTATGCGACTCTTCTCCCCTTTTTCCTCTAGCTTCTAGACAATCTCTAGGCCTCACTTCACAAACATATACAGAGCTTGATGAAATGTCTCTTGGGAATTTGTAGGTATACAAAAGTTCTTTGCTCAGTATTTTGTTGAAATTACAATTATTTCTACATCTTGTTTTATAGAACCGGTTATCTAATCGCGTGATTTTTACTGTATATAGGTAGGTCATACTATATCATAATTCTTACTTCGATTTATCGTTGCTGAGGTCTGCTATCAAATTCCAGCTTACTCCAGTTGCTTATCCAATATGTATAAATCTAAGTCCTTTAATGCCTTCTCATTACTGTTCATTTTAAGAATGATGGTCTAATCTCATCTCATACTTTGTAACTTTTGTCCATCCATTGTTAATTCGCCTCAATATTAATCTACAACATACCCTTGATAACTTGAAACTTCTTACGTCATACCTTGCCACTAGAGCTTATGTTGCCTTGAAGAACATTTGAAGTGAATTTTCCTGATCCACTTAGGGGTGATACTGTACTTCAGTAATCGTATCTTATAGCATCCCAATGTGATTTACCTTATGTGGGTATTTTAATCCTGTACAAATCATGAATTCACTACTTAATCGAAGGCCCAAACGTCATCCTTTCTCTATCACAATTACACCTTCATTCTACTACCAGGGTAGCATTCCATCTCTTCTAAATGTCATTAGTCTTAGACTCATTTGAGTTCATTTAGGCTATACAGAGCTTTGTATAACTTAGAGAAACCATCAGCTCTTGTTGTTTTCGTGGGCTTAATCCTGAGGACTTATACGTTTCTTGGCAAATCCTCACCCGCTCTTTCTTTTGGAGTGCATACAATGTTGTAGTGAGACTCTCGTTACAAGACCATTTCCTATTTAGGTCATTCTGCTTAGGTTGAAGCCTTCTTCCTTATTTTCTCAGCTAGTATTTCATTGTCGTACCTTAGGGACGACCATCTGACTCTTGTAAAGCTGCGAGCTTATTACGTCATATACTCGACGAAATTTTTTATGTCCCTCCTCGCCTATAACTATCTGTGGTTACTTACCTCCACGCTCTTGTACCTATAGGGTTGCTTCTGAACTTGATATTTTGACTATCTTCCCAGTGGCACTCTCTTTTATTTCCATAATACTCATACAATGCCTTTAACTACCCCAACTCCTATCCGAATATTTCTCAAGAGTGCTGGTGTCATACCTGCGAGACTAACTCCCCATGTTGGACTTCACTATTTTTATTTTGCATGATCTGTTGATTTATCTGTAACCTCATGTCTAGCCATAACTAGGCTCTTTCTGAAGCAACTACTAACTACCACGGACCATTCTCATAACCAGATTCCGTGTAATCTTTCTTGGGTTATTTCCTTTGTCTTAACTTACCTCTCACCCTAGCTCCTTATTTATCAAAAACATCCTGGGTCGGAATTCTTACTCCCTCTCCTTGACGTCGTGCTTGCATAATGTTCTGGAATCGTAGTATATTTGTAGGATTTGGATATGTGAAATCTCATTTCTTTATCTTTTTTATTGTATTCTTCCTTTACCATTCCATAGTCAGTAAAATCACGTAATTCTGACTTAATACCACATCACTCCATGTTCCCCACTTTAGGGAAGTGCTAAGATTTAGTTCTATGATGGGCTACCTATAGACTTTTTACCTCTTTATCTTTGGCATCTTCTCACATCCTACTGTACCAAGAATAATAAAATTCCTTACTCGCGATGGTGACACTTAGTGTAACTGACACATACAGTCCCTTAAGCTTAACTTTACTCATATTGCTTGTTTTAGGGTAACGACTTCCTGAATGACCATTCTCTGGATTTCTCATGAATCTTCTCCTGTTGTCCATTCTATTATTGCCTGAACGCAATCTGAAATTCTCATGATGATGACTATTATCAAATCACAGAGTCCATAATTCATGTTTAGTTTATCTTGTTTGCTAATCCACACTAATTCCTATTACTCTGGTGTCTAACTTTTCCTTCAGTTAATCATGTTAGAGTCACGAACTTATCCTTCGAAATGAGGATATGAATCTATGGCCAATACTCTTTTGTTGTCTCAAGGCCTGACACCTTTTGTAATATCCTTCGGAAATGTCAACTAACAAAAACAATCCAATCACCATTTTGGGTTACCCTAACCCCAGCCGGATCCTGATATCCCATCCTTTTCTTAAACTACACCTGTTAGCCCCCAATATGGCATAACTGAGATGGGTGGTTGATTATACATACCTCTATTACTGTTGAAGTTAACTCACAATGCTTATATTTTTCGGCCTCAGTTGAAAATACCGATAATCATTATTAACTGGGTACCTCGTACCCTTCTCTTCTTGCTCTTTTTACTTGTTGAAACTTCTATCTACCTTCTGAATCTCTCATTGCCTTTTACCATAGGGTGGATAGATATTCCTGCCTCAAGGCTCCTTATCGAGAGGCTAGTACACACATGATCTACTAAAGACCTTACATTTAGTCATCATAAGCATCATGCGAAATTTGAAACTCAACTCTTCCACATCCGCATTCAATCCTTTACCAACTGTCTTTCTAGATGTAAGCATCATCGTATTACGAACAAGATAGAATTTAGGAAATTGAGTTCTTACAACTGAGCTCTATCACACGATCTGGAGAAAGAAGAAAGAGTGACAGTCCTAAATTCCCTGTAGCCTCCTGCTTATAAGTGTGGTGCACGACACACCCATAAACAAGACTCTATTAGACACGGCTTGTAGACTCCCTATGACAGAACTGCTCTGATACCACTTTTGTCACGCCTCGAGCCAGGGGGCGAGACCGGCACCCAGTGCCTCACCTATCCTTGCATACCAACTTTTAACTAAGGGACTCTGAACATATAATTTCATATTTTGTCCATGGGCCGCATTGCAAGACATCTGCGAATGCTGATTAAATGTCAATATAAAACTGGGTCGACAAGGCCGTCATAATTATTACAGCTGACAAACCAACCAAATATACATATAAGGCCTACAATCCCAACATATTGCAATACCTGACAGGATATGTCTACAAGCCTCTACTGATGGATATTCTATGATCGGAACAGGTCCCCGACCTACTCATAACATATATACATATACATATATATATATATATATATATATATATATATATATATTTACACAGCTCTAGACCCGTCAAATTCGAAAGGCATGGAGCTTACCTATCAAACTAAACTCGGGCAACACTTAATGAGGAGGTCTACCCGTCTATCTGAACCTGCACGCATGAAATGCAGCGCCCCAGAAAAAGGGACGTCAACACGAAATAAGCACTTAGTATGTAAGGCTATATACTGAAAGCTGAAACTAAATTGATACTATAATAAGTTAAAGAAACTGGAAGTCAAAGATAATCATAAGATATGCTTACCTGCTGATACTGACTCAATCTCTCAATATAGTAAGTAAAATAGTTATCCAGCCCTATAAGTCTCGGTATATATATATATATATATGCGCTATCATTTAGGCTCGCTCATAGGCATTCGGCCATACTAGGCTCTGTATCTCGGCCACTAGGCTCGCTCATAGGCGCTCGGCCACAGTAGGCTCGGTATATAACTTACCATCTGATCAGAGGTTGCCCAATAGGGGCCTGCCCATCGATTATAGCTCTATGGTAATGAAAATAATGTAATACTATATATATAGACTCTCTGCTCTCTTGACTAGAAGAAGGAAATACTCAAATGAATATGAAGTCCCGATAAAGAGAATATTGTAACTTGCGAGACCAGCAAAATATACGGAAATTCCGGACAAGAATTTTTCTTTATGCCTCGTTATCAAATTTGTGTAATTACGAGATCATGCAAAATGAAGGAAGAGCTTAGCCTTAACATACCTGGAGTAGGAAAAAATTTGTATGATGTTCTTGAAAAAGGTTGCACCGTACTCCTTTAGAACCGCAAAATCTTACGTTGTTAATGTGTAAATAATTTTCATTGGAATAGTTGAAACTTGTAGGAATTCTTGCGTTCTGTTGTAGTATTGCTTTGTAGTAATTTCTAAGCATTTCATGTTTATAATGGCAAAGTCACACCTGAATTGCACTATGTCTATTTATTTGTAGAACTGACCACTATGTTGCCCCATAATATGGAGAAATTTTCACTACATGTCAAGTCTCTATAGTTTAATCCCCACACAACCCAAACAACAGAAGTCTCAGACCTATTTGCTATCAACTGAATTATGTCTTATTGTCATAAAAGCAAATTTTATATGCCAACATTTAGAAACTGAAAACATTTTCAAGTAGTCAACTGTAGGAATAGGTTTCACACAAATTGTTACTATATGTATGAGAACGAAAAAAAAAAGAAACATAATCATTCAAGTATGAGAAAACCTTCACCGGTAGAAGCAACCTGAAGATGTCGTAATCTTTTCTCTTGGACTAATGTCGATTACCTTACGACAAATTCAACGTACAATACTACAGGGTGCAACATCGTCGTAATTTAATACGGCTAAGCGTAACATCATCGTAATATAATACTGCGGGACGAAATATCGACGTAACATGCGGGGCATAACATTGAACTAGGAAGGGGAGTAGATTTATCATCAGAAATAACTCGTCTCCTTGCTCGTGGCTTTCGCACCAACGAGCCTTCCTCTTGCTCTTCTTCATCTTCAGAATTCTGAGTCCTAACCGCCTTCCTTTCTTATGAAGAACCCAAAATTATCTCCTTAGCCTTCGATAAAGAGAACCTTGAAGAAGTAATTGTAGCAGCGGTAACACCACGAACAGGAAACCCTTATAAGCCAAAGGGTTAATAAGTTTCGAGGAAAATATGAGGGTAAAAAAAAAGTAAAAATAAAAAGAAGCTTACCATGAGTTTTTACTTTTCATCCAAACCTAACTGGAAGGTACTTCCAAGACCTTTCCTCTATCGGAGCAACTATTAACAATTTTTCTACCCAACCACGAAAACTGGGAATCTCCTCAACAGTTCCCATGGTTGCTGAAAGAAAGAAAGAAAAAAATAGTTATGAGAACATGTGCTCATCATGAAAAGAAAAGAAGTAATAAGATAACTTACGAGCAAAGTTCCACTTCTAAGGGAAGGGCATATTCTCTTCACATACTAATCCACTAGCAGGGGCAGCAACAAATCTAGCATCCCATCCACGATCTTTATCGTCCTCAAGGCTGACCAAAACTCTCTTACTCCTTGCCACATGAGGGGAAAACTCCTTGATGGAATAATTTGGAAGAGTAGAAATGGATCAGATGGTAGAAGGTAAAAGGAAGAGAAGCCAAATTTGCTAGGTACCTAAGGCACGCCACTGCCCTCCAAATAATAGGACCGGTTTGTCCCAAACATATATTGAAGAAGCGACAAAACTCGATAATGACTGGACCGATTGGAGGCCTAAAACCTAATGTGAAGGGATATTTGTACCCAAAAAAAATCCAGCTTTATGATAAGTAATCCTTTGATTCTCATTGGGGACCAAAATCGGGAAATCAAATTTTCAACAACAATCTCTACGCACAATGGAAACTAAACCCTCAGTGATTTGAGAAGGGTAAATATCAGCGCGGTCATGAGATTTCATGGAAGTGACCTGATTTTTTATTTCCTCACTATCAGTGGCAAATGAGAGTTCAGTGGGTATGATTTCGTCTACTATAGGTTCACGAAGTGGTTCATTAGATTCTCTACTCCTAGCAGAAGATCTATGTGATGATAAAGCCCTAGTCCTAGAAGATGATGAAGGTGTGACATTAGCCCTAGAACTTGATGGAGGAGTAATATTAAGTTGAGAAGGGGATCCTCGAATAGATACAGATACTAAACTTCTTAATCTGCCACCTCTCCTACTCCGAATCGGAGCAGAAGAAGAGGAGAGTTCGTTTACAATTATAACTTTTTTAGGGTCTGGACTTGAGGAAGACATAACTAAGTGAGAAAGAAATATGTGTAAGTTATGAAAGAAGAAGGAAGTTTTTCGTAGAAGCAAAGGCAAACGAAGTATTTATATGCAGAGGCAACCGCCAAAAAATACAAATAAGGATTGGAATGCCATTATAAAAATTGTCACTTTGTGACTGATGCAGCTGCAAAAAGCCCTAAAACCCGCTGAAGAATTACAGAACCAATCTGGGACTGCCACATGGAACATGCAGGAAATGGAAGTGACAAGCAACGTATTGGTTCAGAAGCAAATTCAATAGCACGAGTGAAACGACGGCAAAAAGTTCCCCCCATAAATGAGTATCCACTTCCCAAATATTCAATTGGTAAGTAGGGGGACTATTTGTATTAGTAAAAATAATATTACACGTGAAATTTGTCAAGTTGTTGACATGGCAAGCCACGTGGATCAATGGAAGAACGACAGCTGGAGGATAACTTAGAAAGAGATACGAAGTAAGTAGATACAAGCTAAACACCCACGAGATGACTAGAAACGGGCGATCGAGTCTATTCAAAGAGTTGAAGAGACACGGTCAAAGTGAACCAGGACAGAAAGGAGGGCAGATTCATAGATCCTCAATCAATGAGTTCAAACGTTACAGAATTTTCATGAAACAGTTACGATTACCTATTATAACGTTTAATTAATGATATAAATGTTCATTAATGCTCAATCATAAAGAGGAGTAAACGTTTTACTTGAAGCTCCTTATAAAAGGGAAAGAAATATTATTTGTATGGACATGTTCTGATCACTATTGGAATATACTTTACATTCTTGTGCTTTTTATTATTTTCCTTACTATTCTAAGTTCTTATTTCCATTATTATATTTTCCTTACTATTCTAAGTTCTTATTTTCATGATTATTAGTATTGAAGTTTTTGATTATCAGAAGTTTGAGTACTTCTTAAAATAAACTTTGACTAAAAATCTGATTCTTTGGTTAAACAACTATGTTTCAAAAAACTTGTGCAATGTATTGTCGTTTCCTTCCACCCCGTTTCTGCTCATTAGCGAGGGAGCCATTTATTTACGGACTACATGCAAATTAAATATTGATATTTGTAGGAACCGTACGTTTAAACATGCATATATATACCGAGAGAGAGTAGAAGATCACTCTTGGCCATTTGTGGTCTTATCATTTACCAAACTACCCATTGTAAACTACTGCACAATCTGTGGGCGGTACAGGTAGGCGCTAGCTGCAACTTCGGATATATGGTAAAGGGGATATGGGTTCGAGGGTTTAGTTCATTGTATGTGTCTTTGTAAAACATGCATGCAATTGATAGCGGTAACTGCGATCCATTGTGCTTTTGTACGTGTTTGCTTTGCCTTTTTCTTACGTAAGAAATGACAATTAGTCTCTACGTCGCAATTTCCCAAAAAGTTCCCTATACAAGTTGTACGTGTCCGAGTTCTTATTATATTATCTATTTATATTTATATCTATATTTATATACTATATTAAAAGCACGAAAGTCCTTAGCGAAATATCATTCATCTTTTTTACCCTTTCAAATTATATTTTATATTGGACAAAATTGTATTTTAAGTTATTTTCTAAAATTTAGGACTTTAAAATCAACCAAAATTTTACTTATTAATTCTTTCTTTATTTGAATTATGTAGGAAAGCCTAATATTTTGGAATTTAAAATCGATTTAGAATTTCTCATATATAATTATTTCCTTGTTTGAACTATGTAATATAAAAAAATTCATATATTACGTTATAACAAGTGGTTATTAACGTTGTTGAAGATCTAAGGAAACATGAAAACTCACGCATAATGGCTGCTTCTTTTCCTACATGTTTACCAATTTTTTTGGACACAATGTCCACCCTATGTAAATCGTTTACCAATTCATTTTTACAAGAAAATAAATATCATTTAACTTTGTGTAAGTTAAATCCTACATTAAGTGAAATTATACTTCCAAGTGCCTTGAATGAAATTAAAATACATTAATGAGATTTAGACCAAAAAAATTAGAATTCAATGAAATTTACACCTAAACCAACATGCAACTATTAGGATTTAATGAGATTTAGACATAAAAACGAAAAAAAGTAATTGTTTGTTGGTAGACTTCTTATTGAAACTAGAGTTTTAAAATTAAATCCACTTAAACATATTTTCCGCTTTTAGTTTGCTTTTTCTTTTCTAAACCTAAAAATTTCATAGAAATGATACTAGGTAGCCACTTTAATGGGATATTATTAAGAATTAGTATGTTCATCTTGAGTTTTAGTTTTTCAGTTTAAATTTTCGGGATAAAAATATTCTGAATTATCCTGAAGTTAAGATTTTTAGTTTAAAATTTCAGGACAAAATAAGCACTGGCTAATCTCTAAATAGCATCTTTGAGAATGACTATTTGTACATTTGCCTCAAAAATTTAAGAGATCAAACTTTAACTGTACAAATTAGTGCAAGATATAAGTAATATTAAGCACTTGCCGTTTATATGTGAAAAAAGAAATAGCAAAAAAAAAAATAAGGTTAAATATTTGTGTCTTCTCGAATAAACATGTGAATAGTTTTTTGAAAATATTTCATAGAAATTCTAAAATTTTCAAGCCATTTGTTTTTGCTGAAATTTAAGAGAAAGCATAATAGCTTGTGAAACTGAATATATTGCATGATGATTAATTAGTTCTATATGACATAGTTTCTTCCATTTGTTGAGTTAGCTATATAAGATAGACATTCGTCAATTTCAAGAACTTATGCTTTTTAAATATAATTTTTACATGATATTAAAAAGAAAATCTCACTTAGATAGGATACACGCGCAACGCGCATACTCTAAAAACTAGTATTATAATATGCTAAAGTCAAATCGTTTGTAGTATCTTTTTTCCGTATATATTTTTCAATAATATTGTCCACGACAACAAAGATGCAACGTGTCAAAAACCTGTAACGAGCCGGTCTGTCGTTGCGTAAAACCTGCATTATAATCGTTGTTATTGACTTGTCATAGGTTGGTTATTCTATTATTGATGTGTTAGAGTCGATAGGCTTGAAATCGGAATGGTTAAATGAGAATTGAGTAACTTAGTCTTTAAAAGATAGCCTTATATTGGGAAAAGTCAACTGAGAGTTGACTTATTGGGAAACGACCTCGGAATGCGGATTTTACGGGTCGGATAGCTTCGTTAGGTGATTTGGGAATTAGGAGTGTGTTCGGAATATTTTTGTGATGTCCAGTGTAGAATTAGGCTTGAATTGGCGAAAGTTAGTTTTTGGCGATCTCCGGTCGGCAGTAGAAAATAATCTATCAGGGTTGGAATGGAATTCTGACAGTTGGAACAGGTTCATAACGTTATTTTGTATGTATCTGCAAAATTCCAGGTCGATCAGAGTGGTTTTGGATAGTTTCTGCATCATTGGTGAATTTTAGAAATTTCAAAGTTCTTAGGCTTGAATCCTATGTAATTTTGGTGTTTTGATATTAGTTTTGGTGTTTCGTGAGTGCAACTAAGTTTGAACGACGTTATGGAATATGTTGGTAAGTTTGGTTGGTCTCCCGAGGGGCTCGGGATTGATTTCGGGTATTTTCGGGCCTTAGAGAATTGCTGGTTTTCTGGTTTTTTGTGCACCAGGAAATCCTTCACTGCGATCGCGTGAGGAGAGACACGATCGCGTAGTTCAAATCGAGAGGGGCATAATTTTCCTCTCTGTGATCGCATAAGTGTGTTTGCGGTCGTAGAGGTTGAGCAGGTTGAGCAGTGCGATCGCGTGGAGCATATTGCGGTCGCGTAGTATAAATAAGGGGGCACGTGAGCAGAGGTCAACCGTCATCGCGACCGCGTTATATGGCGTGTGATCACGTGGAGTAAGGAACCAAGGCATCGCGATCACGTGAGGGAAAGCCGCGATCGCGGAGAGTAAATCACTGGGCAGTATTTAAACAAACTCTCTGCAACCATTGGACCTTTTAACACCATTTTTGAACGGGAAGAAGCTCTTGAGGCGATTTTTAAAGAGAGAAATCATTGTTCTTCATAGAGGTAAGTGTTATGATCATTAAAACTCATTTATGGATGATTATAGAGCATAATATCAGTGTTAAATTCATGAAAATCAGTAGAAAAAGGTGGGTTTAGGGCTTGAGATTTTGAGACCTTTAGGGATTTATTTGAGGGGTCAAACGAACTCCGATTTAGTGTTCTTTATATGTACGGACTCATGAGATGATGAAGAACAGTTCTGTATAAAAATTTCAGAGTTTCTGGACGTGGGCCCGGGGGTCGGGTTTTGACCAATTTCGGGATTTGTATTTTGATACATTTCGATTGGGATTAGTTCCTTAGTATATTATAATGATATACATCTGATTGTTGGTAGATTTGGAGCACTCGGAGGCCGAATATAGAGGCAAGGGCACTGCGGAGTAGTGTATTAGTCGGTTTTGAGGTAAGTAACGCTTCCAAACTTCGAACTGAGGGTTCAAAATCCCAAACTATTTAATATTTGCTGTTAACTAAGGTGACGCACTTGCCAAGTGACGGGCATGCGGGCGTTTACCGAATATTTGTAGCCTGGCTCATCCCATGACACTGTCTACTAGTTATCTCAAATTGATATTGTACTGTGACGGTGGTAATTACCTTGAACAAAATAGAAATCATGCTAAGTATAGATGTTAAGGCTTCATGCCGATATGTTTAGACAGGAATGGTCGATTATTTCTGTCTCTATCTGTGATTATTGCTTTCATGTACTCAGTCCTGTTATAGTATATGTTTCATGCCTCAGTCTCGTAAGTTTCTAGTTTATTCTATATTATCATTGGTTTGAACTGATTTTCATATGTTAGAGCATTGTGAGTGACACCGGAAGGTACTGACTGAGTGAGGCTTGGAGCATGATTTTGAGACAGTTATGAGGTCGGACTGCACACCGCAGAGATCCTAAAATCATGCCTTCGTTGGCTTGATATAGCGCTTGGACTGAAAGGAGCCCCTCCGGAGTCTATACACCCCCAGTGAGCGCACACATATTCCGGAGATGGATTTCTCCGTGGTTATTATGTTCCGGAGATGGATTTCTCCGTGGTTATTATGTTCCGGAGATGGATTTCTCCGTGGTTATTATGTTCCGGAGATGGATTTCTCCGTGGTTATTATGTTCCGGAGATGGATTTCTCCGTGGTTATTATGTTCCGGAGATGGATTTCTCCGTGGTTATTATGTTCCGGAGATGGATTTCTCCGTGGTTATTATGTTCCGGAGATGGATTTCTCCGTGGTTATTATGTTCCGGAGATGGATTTCTCCGTGGTTATTATGTTCCGGAGATGGATTTCTCCGTGGTTATTATGTTCCGGAGATGGATTTCTCCGTGGTTATTATGTTCCGGAGATGGATTTCTCCGTGGTTGTTATGTTCCGGAGATGGATTTCTCCGTGGTTATTATGTTCCGGAGATGGATTTCTCCGTGGTTATTATGCTCCGGAGATGGATTTCTCTGTGGTTATTATGTTCCGGAGATGGATCTTCTCTGTGGGGGCTGGATCGGCCTTTTTCCTCAATACTTGGTGACTGTGTCACTTGTGTTTATGTAATATCCGGGATGGACTTCCCTTTTCCTGAAGTCTGTATTCTAGTACTGAGTGGACCACCTTATGAGAGCTTGATTAATGAGTACACATCATTCTTGATTCTATATAAATTCATGCTAGTATGCAGAGTTACAGACATATATTGATGCATCGTGTTTATTTCTTGATATATTACTGTCATGTCCAATTTATATACTGTTGTTCAAATTATCAGAGGTTTAGTCTGTCACTACCTCTTAGCCCGTAGTTTGGTTTCGTTACTATTGAGTTGGTGTACTCACGTTACCCCCTGCACCTTGTGTGCAGGTCCATGTACAGCGGAATTCAGCTCGGGTCAGTGAGTAGCAGCAGCTTCATTAGAGTTGACGAGGTAGCAGCTGGCGACCGTAATCTCGTCTTCTCTTTCCTTTCTACTTGTAGTATTTATTTTCAGACTATGTTAGTCATTTCTTTTGATTGTATTAAGTATTAGCAGCTCATGACTATGTGACACTGGATCCGGGGTTAGTAGGATTTGGTCTTTTGCTTTTCATAAACTGGTTTTCCTAAAAATATTGGATTTATTATTATTATCATTATTATTATTGGTTTCAGAATTTGTTAAAAGGGGCATTTTATGGGAAATTGTATTTAGTTAGATAAAATGGGTGGCTTGCCTGGTTCCACGACAGGCGCCATCACGACTCCGGAATTTTTAGGTCGTGCCAAATGTTTTTTTACTATAATCAAAAAAGTATATAAAATTTGTAGTATAACTTTTGTATATAACATACAGAATGTGTGTGTGTGTATATATATTGTTTACCCTCAAAATCAGATGACAATTGAATTTGTAAGTGGTTTTAAGGATACATGGTCTAACTTGATACAAAATGATAAATCAGATTGCATATGAAATAAGTAATGGAAAAGTAAATGCAAACCACATGTATTGAACAGTCTTAGCCTTGAAAATTTAATCACCCTCGAGTCAGGTACTTTGATCGATATTAAGACCGAAGAAATGAGAGCTTAAAGAAAGTAGTAAGAACTTAAAGAGAACAATAATGTATTTCTTTGGAATGCGTGTTACAATGTGTTGAATGAATTATCAAACCCCCTTTTATATAGTAGAAGATTCCTACTTTAGGTACAATTATATAAAAGGTAAAGATCCCTTGATTTGCTGATTGTCGGTTCTTTACTGATAAGTGCCGAGATCCCCGCTGTAATATTCGACCAGTCATGGATATTTCGGTCTTCTGTTGGTTATGTTAACAATGTTTCTTCGAGCTTGTTCGAGGCTAAGGTTGACTCCGGGATCATAGACCAAATATTCTCGAAGGTAGGCGTTCCGACCCCGGGTTCTGGATCGATGGGACTCGAGGTCGATCGTCAGCCCTTAACTGTCGATCGATATTAAGACCGAAGAAATGAGAGCTTAAAGAAAGTAGTAAGAACTTAAAGAGAACAATAATGTATTTCTTTGGAATGCGTGTTACAATGTGTTGAATGAATTACCAAACCCCCTTTTATATAGTAGAAGATTCCTACTTTAGGTACAATTATATAAAAGGTAAAGATCCCTTGATTTGCTGATTGCCGGTTCTTTACTGATAAGTGCCGAGATCCCCGCTGTAATATTCGACCAGTCATGGATATTTCGGTCTTCTGTTGGTTATGTTAACAATGTTTCTTCGAGCTTGTTCGAGGCTAAGGTTGACTCCGGGATCACAGACCAAATATTCTCGAAGGTAGGCATTCTGACTCCAGGTTCTGGATCGATGGGACTCGAGGTCGATCTTCAGCCCTTAACTGTCAGGTTTCGAGCATGTCCTTTCGTGTCATAATCGAACTCGATCTCGACCATATACAGATAGTACCCTCATTTTTTGGAGAGTAGGAAACGAGAAATGACATGAGCTTCCGATCCTGACTTCGATACCCCGGGACAAAAATGACAAAATAGTCTAAACGTCTCATCAATCAAGTCTGAATGGCATTAAATGCTTGTCAGTTGCTGGTCGGCCACTCCTAGATGTGAACCATCACTGAGAAAATACCCCCTCATTTGTTCATTCAAACTTTACTTTCAAATCTTCTGCCGGCGTACCTTAGAAATTTCAGTACTTCCAAGCACTAAAGCTAAAAATGCTCCAAACGATTTGAACATCATCGAAAGTCACCCGAGCCACTCGACACCCTGCCCGAATATACCAACTAGTCCAATAACGCAATGTGAACCTACTTGAGGACTCAAATCATACATAACAATATCGAAACGACGAATCGTGCCTCAAATCTAACTTGATGAACTTTGAACTTTCAACTTCCAAAACTCGCGCTGGAAAATATCGAATCAACTCGGAATGAACTCAAATTTTGCACACAAGTCCCAAATAATATAACTAAACTATTCTAATTCCAGGAACCACAATCCGTATCTGATATCCACAAAGTCAACTTCGGTTAAACTTATGAACTTTCTAAGCCTTCAAATTTTTAGCTTTCGCCAATTAGTGTTGAATCCTTCAACGGACATCCAAATGCAAATCCGGGCATAGGCCTGAGTCCAAACTTACCATCCGGACCTAATGGAACCATCAAAACTCCGTTCCGGGGTCAAATTCACAATAGTCAAACTTGGTCAACTCTTCTAATTTAAAGCTTAAATAATGAAATTCACTCTTCCAAATCGATTACGAATAACCTAAAAACCAAAACCGACGATTCACATAAGTCATAATACATTATACTGAGCTACTCATGCCCTCAAACTACCGAGCGAAGTGCCAATGCTCAAAACGACCGATCGGATCGTTACATCTCTTTTAAAAAGCATACTCTTTTTAATTGGATTTACAGAAAAATGTCATGTAAAATAAAACATACAATTAAGTAGTTTTCTCTTGTTAGTTATCACAAAAGACAGGCTTCTGAAATTTAATATTTCATTTGTTTCAATTTAAATGAAATATTTTTCTTATTAGTCTATTCTAAAAAGAATGACACATTTTTATATTTGAAATTTAAACTTTTCATTTTATCCATTTTTTCCTTATAAGAAGATTTTATAGTGAGGGTTGCGTCTAATACTTTTTCTCTTCTCTCTCTAAAAATGGTTATCTAACGGCTATCTCCCAGCGAGTATCACCCATGCTCCTCATCCATGGATCCGCCGAACTGCACCCCACGGGCGCGTCTAGGTGGCCAGAACAACATTCATCAACCAACAAAGTAGATTACTAAAATAGTTGACAATAAAACCTCCTATGCAGACAAGATTTCATCCTCCCAACAATTCCCAGAACCCCCAAACCAACATGCTAGGGAATCAGTCATCGCAACACACACTACTCACAATGGGATGCTGGCGATATCAAGGCGTCGGACTATTATGGAATCATGGCTAAAGAATGTAGACTTACAATTGTGGGAAGATTTCTCAAACCTAGGCCCCAAATTGACTGAATTAGGTCAAAATTCAAAGAATTAATCTCCATCAAAGGTTCTATTAAAATTGGGGTTTATGATAATTTTAATGTGTTCATGGATTTTACCAATGAAGATGAATTCAATCTGGTCTGGTACAAGAGAGTAATCGAAATAAAGGGACATCAAATGTGGCTTCAGGGGTGGTCACCAGATTTCAAGCCAGAAAAAGACCTTCCAGTGGCACTGGTATGGGTATTGTTACCTGGTCTCCCCTTTCATATGCATACATGGCATTATGTTAAGCAAGTGGCCAGTGTCGTCGGAACACCCTTGGAAATGGACCTAGCAACGCTTGGAAAAACTAGACCTAGTATGGTTAAGCTACGAATTGAAATTGATTTGCTAAACCAAAAACCTGAAGCTGTTTATGTTGGGCAAGTCTTTGAGAATGCCCCCCAAAAAGGTTATATACAAAAACTTGAATATGAAGGTGTCACACCCCGAAATCCCTCCATCGGGTCGTGATGGCGTCTAACGTTGAACCCGCTAGACAAGCCAACGTATATAAATAAACTAGTAAATTAACACCAATTTAATAGGATAAACCAAATGATTCACTATTTAACAGCGGAATTAAAATATGGTTTCAAGATAAATAAGGATAACATAATACAACAACGCGTAAATTTCCCAAAACCTGGAGTCACAAACTCACGAACTGTCTAAGAGTGCTAAATACAAGTCTGAAAGGAAATACATGTCTTCCTTTGAATCTAAAGGAAAAATGAGACAAAATCGAAGACAAAGGGATAGAAGAGACGCCAAGGCCCACGAACGCTAGCGGGTATACCTTGAAGCCTCTATGATGAGCTGGAAGACACTCCCACTAATGATGTCCACCGGGTCCGGCTGCGATCTGCACAACATAAAAAAGTGCAAGTATAGCATCAGTACAACCGGCCCCATGTACTGAGTAAGTGTCGAGCCTAACCTCGGCAAAGTAGTGACGAGGCTAAGACACGACAACAAAATGTACCTGTGCAGTTAAATAATATAGCAGAAACTAAACAAGAGTACAATTACGGGGAGAACATGCTGGGCGTAAGAGGTAGCAAATACTGAAATGACAAAAACGAAAACAACAGTCTGAAATATCTGAAAATAATAACGGGAAATGACAAAAATAGATTAAACAGTGAAAGATACGGCACGGCATGTCCCCTCGTGCATAATAATAATATAAAACATGGCACGGAATGTCCCCTCGTGCATAATCAATATAAACATGGCACGAAATGTCCTCTCGTGCATAATAATAATATAAACCATGGCACGAAATGTCCCCTCGTGCATAATAATAATATAAAACATGGCACAGAATGTCCCCTCGTGCATAATCAATATAAACATGGCACGAAATGTCCTCTCGTGCATAATAATAATATAAACCATGGCACGAAATGTCCCCTCGTGCATAATAATAATATAAAACATGGCACGGAATGTCCCCTCGTGCATAATCATTATCAACATGGCACGGAATGTCCCCTCGTGCATAATCATTATCAACATGGCACGGAATGTCCCCTCGTGCATAATCATTATAAACATGGCACGGAATGTCCCCTCGTGTATAATAATAATATAAAACATGGCACGGAATGTCCCCTCGTGCATAATCATTATAAACATGGCACGGAATGTCCCCTCGTGCATAATAATAGTATAAAACATGGCATAGAATGTCCACTCGTGCATAATAATAATATAAAACATGGCACGGAATGTCCCATCGTGCATAATCAATATAAACATGGCATGAAATGTCCCCTCGTGCATAATAATAGTATGAAACATGGCACGGAATGTCTCCTCGTGCATAATAATATAAAACATGGCACGGAATGTTCCCTTGTGCATAATCAATAAAAACATGGCACGGCATCATCCTTCGTGCTTTAACACTCTTCCTCACCCAACAGCAATCACAAATAAGGGCAAGGAAATAAAAAGAGTGAAAATAGAAATCCCGGCAAGGGAACAATAATTAAATCCCGGCAAGGGAACAATAATTCAACAATTAAATCCCGGCAAGGGAACAATCAATTAAAACAATTAAATCCAGGCAAGGGAACAATATCTAAAAGCAACAATGACCCGGCAAGGGTATATTTTAGTAATTCTTCCTCTTTCTTTCACTTTCATTTCCGTGATTTATTCTATCACTTGAGCCAATGCTCCAAAGACATACTATCTCATATTTCTTCATTATTCAATTCACAATTTGAGCCAATGCTCCAAAGACGTACTATCTCATTTTTCTTTGTTATTCATTACAATTTGAGCCAATTCTCCAACAGGGTTTACAGGATACAATTCCCTCCACATATTCTTCGCAACATATAGAAATCATCAATTAAACATGGAAATTACCATAAAATCAGGATATTCACAATATAAGGACTCACGGTCATGCTAGACGCCAATGTATAGATACTCGTCACCATGCCTATACATCGTACTCTACAATTAGCAAGTAGCCAACAAGACTCAACTCCTATTCCCTCAATATAAGGTTAGACCGAACACTTACCTCGGGTTCAAAGTATAGTAATCAACCCTCTAACACCGCCTTTCTTTTAGAATTTGACTCCGTAATGGTATTATCTAGGCATAATCAACTCAAGTATATCAATAAGGATTCAAAGATTCAATTACATGGCCTAATTATCCATTTACTAGCATTCTTTCAAATTTATCAAAATTCGACCCCGGGCCCGCTCGCTCAGATTCTTGCAATTCTCGAAGGGAACACTCACCCAAAGCCTAAGGATCATAAATATACGATTTTTACTTGATTTCATGGCCAATTCACAGAAAATTCTAAGATGATTACAAGTTCTAGGTTACTACCTAATTTCTTGAATTTTTGCACTAATTTGTGTGGTTAATTAAGCTAAGATGCATGCATGAAACTAATTTATGGGTGGAATTTACTTACCTTACAAGGCCTGGTCGAAAGCTCTTAAAAATGGAGGAACTCGCCTAAGGAGGAAGATGAAAAATGTGAGAAATGAGTTTAAAACCCGTACTTAAACTCACTGCCTGAACAGTGATCGCACCTGTGTTGGCTGGGACCGCACCTGCGGTCTCGCATTTGCGAGAATCGCACCTGCAAAAGGGGAGACCGCACCTGCGGTCTCGCTCCTGCGAGAAATGCGACGCACCTGCGATGGCTGGCCGCGCCACTGGTGATCGCACCTGCGATGCCTGGGACCGAACTTGCGGTCTCGCACCTACGATGCTGGGCAACCGCACCTGACCTGCGGTCACACCAGAGCAGGTGCACCAGCAGCTGAGTTTGCTGGTTTTTATCCCCGTTAGGTGCCCGGAAGGCACCTGGGCCCACCCGAGCCCTAATCCAAATATACCAACGAGTCCCAAATCATAATACGGACTCGCTCGAGCCTTTGAAACACTCAAAACAATGCTAAAACTCGAATTCGTACCCCCAAACCTCAAGAACCAAACTTAGGAATTTTCTTAAGTTTTTCTAACTTCGCTAACAACGTGCCGAACCGACCTATACATCTCGGAACGAATCAAATTTCACAGATTACTCACACAACCTCCTATGAACTTGCCCGTGCGATCAAATCGCCAAAACAACATCATACACATCGAATTAGGCCTCACAATCCATGAATCCTATCAAATTTCATAAAGCATCAAGTTTTCCATTCTAAGTCCTAAACACGTCAAACGACGTCCAATTTCAACCAAACTTCACAGAAAGTGCTTAAAACATATATAAGACTTGTACCGGGCGTCGGAACAAAAATATGGGCCCGATACCATTACTTTCTAATCAGATTTCATTTTCAATTTCCATAAATATTTTCAGAAAATAATTTTACTCAAAAATTCATTTCTCGGGCTTGGGACCTCGGAATCCGATTCCGTGCATACACCCAAGTCCCATATTTTCCTACGAACCCTCCGGGATCGTCCAATCACGGGTCCTGGTCCGTTTACCTAAAATGTTGAATGAAGTCAAATTTCTTCATTTTAATATCAAATCTTATCATTTTTCACAGCATCGCATATATAAGTTGTCCGGCTATGCGCCCAGACTGCGCACGCAAATCGAAGCCAATACAAATGAGGTTTTCAAGACCTCGAAAGTACAGGGTGGGTAATTGATCATGCTCAACTATGTCTTGTAGAAGACTAAGCGGGCGTTGCAAATATAATTCGGGGTATTACGCCCCGAGTCGATCCCACAGAGAATTTACGTATTAATTGAGTTTATAAAATACTAAATTGTTACTTAATCACTTTTCTCAAGACTTTTGAATATCAATTGGTGTTGTTTAACTAAATCTAA
>ML371478.1:0-10566 GCA_005239525.1 Nicotiana knightiana | reverse complement strand
TAACCGGCTTCCAAGCCCTTCCGACGACTCCAACGGACGCACAACGCCCCAAAACTATCCAAAGAACGATAAACCAATGAAAATATACTCTATTATTTGCAAAAAATCCAAATTATATAATTTCCGACACCGCTTAGTGAAATGACCAAAATGCCCTCAGGCCCACGTGCCCGGAATCCGAAATTTCTAGAAGATATATTCTACCCATGGCATTACTAGATATAATATACAATATACTCTACATTCCATACTCAAATTCGTGGCTAAAAATCCAAATCACCATTTCTAGGTTTTCTTCAAGATTGCCCAATTCTCCTACTAATTTCCATGTCTAATTCCATGCATATACTTGTATTTAAGTTTAAAAACATGAAGAAATTACTCACCTTCACATTGCATGAAGAAATCCTCTCTTGAAGATACTTCAAAATCGACCAAACCAAAGAAGAAATGAAGAAATCGCAACAAATTCTCGGTTTTATAACATTCTGCCCAGGACATTTTTCGCACCTGTGATCAACCTCTCGCAACTACGATTCCGCAGGTGCGACCAAACCTCCGCACCTGCGGCTTTCCTCAACTAAAGCCAACTTCGCACCTGCACCCCATAACCCGCATCTGCAACCTCGCAGGTGCGGAAATACCATCGCACATGCACTCCCATTTGGACCATCAATCCTTCACACCTGCGGCCAAATCCTTGCAGGTGCGGTCACACCAGATGACATCAATTCCAGCCTTCTTCAAACTTTCAACTTGATCCGTTAACCACCCAGAATCCACTCGAAGCCCCCAGGACCCCGTCCAATTATACCAACCTATTCCAAAACATAATGCGGACTTGCTCGAGGCCTGAAATCACATCAAACAACATTGAAACCACGAATCGTACCCATATCCAAACTTTATGAACTTAGAAATTTCCAACTTCTACATCTGATGCCGAAACCTATTAAATCACGTCTGATTGACCCCAAATTTTGCACACAAGTCATATTCGACATTACGGAACTGCTCCAACTTCCAGAATCGCATTCCGACCTCGATATCAAAACTTCCACTTCCGGTCGGATTTCTCAAAAACCTTCCAATTTCTATCTTTAGCAAAATGACTTCAAAATGACATACGTACATCCAAATTCACTTCCGATCTGGCTCCCAACTCCAGAAACACCATAGGAAGCTATTCCCAGACTTGGAACCCCAAACAGACATCAACATCACTGAAATGCGCTTCAAGCCAAACTTAGAAAATTCCTTCAAAAATGCTGACTTCCACAATATACGCCAAAATGCTCCCGGATTATCCAAAACCCGATCCGGACATACGACCAAGTCCGAAATCATCATACAAACCTGCTGGAACCTTAAAATCCTGATTCGGAGGTCCTTTACTCAAAATTCCAATCTTAGTTGATTCTTCCAACTTAAGGCTTCTGAAATGAGAATTTTCTTTCTAAATCAACTCTAAACTTTCCGAAATTCAATTCCGACCACATCTACAAGTCATAATACCTTAAATGGTGTAGCTCACAACCATAAACCGCTGAACAACGCGCTAGAGCTCAAAACGACCGGTCGGGTCGTTACATTCTTTCCCACTTAAATAGACGTTCGTCCTCGAACGTGCTAAGAACTGCTCTGGAGTTATCTGAAATCACTGTTTAACATTTCTAGCAGCTGCCCCTGCTATCACAACCCAGTTGAGTACATTAGCTTGATCAAATCTGAAGGTTTCTTCTCTTATCCATATAACAAGCTGAGAACCTAGTTCCAACATATAAAAACCGTATCAACCACCACACGGTATACCAGAACATGACTGCATACCTTTGCTGAATTAGCACCATGCACCGCAAAATTCACCCTCTAACCACAATGACGCTCCCTAAACCTTAATAGCAAAAATTCCACTATCTGATGCTCCCAATGCATCTTATGATATATATACATGCATCTTGCTATAATGCTGACGGTACCACCACAACGGAGGAAATGTGCAGAAATTCATACCCAACTACAGATCTAACAAATCATTGAATATCTCCTCTTGATTAGAATCATCACCTCATTGAACCTAAAATATGGTATTTGTTCTTTAATATACACTTCACATAACCTTATCGCACTGATCCTTAATCCGATAATCTCGTCCCACCCAGTACGAACTACTCAGTCAACAAATCACCCTAAACATGACCAACGGCCTCACATGATACCACATCGTGCCAATAGGCCATAACTTGAACATGATAATAAGAAATGAGCCGGGAAGGGACTATTCAACTCAGGCAACTAATATGAATTTTTCCCAGAAAATAGGAAGTGGAACATAAGAAAGAATAATTATAGAAACCTTACTCATCATCACACTGTTGCGACATGCAACCCGATCCGAATAACATACCCGTGGCGACGTGCCACCCGATCCACACATAAACTTTACATAAGAAGATATATATACAGAGCTGTTTGCTCACTATTACAAATTACTGAATATCGATAATAAGCACGCTAAGTGTATAATACCATCCTGGGGAGACTGATAAAGTCGTAGGCTACAAAACTTAAGCACAACTGAGGTGCGATATATATGTACACTCTGGATCTCAAGAGCTATCCTGCTCACATAACATCCCCACTATGCGGGACCTCAACACATAGGAAATTATCAAGCCGTTTCACAACTCACACGACACAAATCACAATATCGCATGAATTTGACGAAGACGGAGCAACATCTGCTGTTCTAGTACCTTTCCATGAAAAGCGCTGTACTGAAACGAACATGCCTGTCTCATATGGAGCCCATAATCATATTTAAATCCATCCACAAACATCGAGTCTACCTTGCTCGCACCAAACTAAGCTAATAGCTTTTACCTTATCCATATTAACCCACTTTCTCTCATAATACGCAAGAATAACCATCATAGCCGGGATAAACACCCCAAAATGCATAACCAAATGAACTGAACTCCTTCCAGGCATAAATTCTCAGTCAAGCAATATTGCACTTCTTTAAACATACCCAAATATTCAATCCATCGAGTGACTACATGCCACACTTATACGATCTCCTCGTGGTTGCGCCCCCACGACTTTTCACACCAGGAAAAAAGTCAGCACATCTACCACTCGCCATACTACGCTGTAAGAAAAATCAAGAACCCATAACCAGGGTACAAAGCCTTTTCCAGCAAATATCAATCTCAGGTGACACTGAAGATAACACCAGCTTACTCTGAACTTTCAAATCACTTTTTTTTTCTTGCTCTTTCGAGCTCATGACATCCTTATTAATACCGAACCGCAATCTCGATTGTTACTCCTTGTTACATACTGCTTACCACACCTAACATGCCAATATGAGGTAGCGCAAGAATTCCATCATAACTTCTGAACCACCAATAGGGTGAACCCTCCATCATATAGAAACCTTTTACTTAACTCAGTTCAAGAGTACCATCTCAACACACGAGTGAATTCCCAAAATCACCCAACATGAAAATACTTAAGTAGTAGTCTATACCACCATAACCCTTTCCAGGATCCGCCTACACCTGACAGGCCATAGCACTCAAATGCTCCCACATGAAATTTGTTACGACGGCCGACAAGCCCCACACACACCGGCACAAACCACATGCATAACTTAATCACACCGAAGGAACTGGTCACTGCCGTAAATGTGCCATTTCAACCATGGCTATTCAATCTATTTTCTTTTAATCATCTTAAATTGCTTCAGGAATAATAACAACTTCCTTCCACTCATAGAAAACTCAACCCTCACTCATTCTGAGTGACCTTGATTCACGAGTCTATGCTTCCTAAAACCTGCAACCCGTCTCATACCCTCATGATAATCTTTCTACAATCCGGAGTTTATTTCTCTC
This sequence comes from Nicotiana knightiana, assembly GCA_005239525.1. Classification (NCBI taxonomy): domain Eukaryota; kingdom Viridiplantae; phylum Streptophyta; class Magnoliopsida; order Solanales; family Solanaceae; genus Nicotiana; species Nicotiana knightiana. Next base: position 6,667 of record ML371478.1, on the reverse strand, counting down.
ACTCTTCCAATACTATCCTGCCTGCTGAAACATATCATAGAACATTCCAACCATCTTCTTTTTTCTCAGAAATTACTCTACAAAAGCTCGATTCTCGATCATACTGCTTCGTGAAACCCTTAAACGCTGCATTTTTACTTTTTGAATTTACTAGGACCGCTATTGAGAGTCACCCACTCTTACTGGCCCCGAATACAATAGACTCCAAGGCTCTTCTAGCACATGAATACCCTTTCCCTTGAAGCACGTGACTGAGTCACTACCCTGACATCTCACATATGCCTTAAGCAAAATTCCGAATCTTCCAAAGCCTAACCCTGGCCCGGCAGGGCCATCTTTTGCACACATTCATCAAATCCCACGCACAATCACCATTTTACTCATTTCCCTTAACTGTAATAACTTGCCAACATGCCGACAATCTGCAACCCTATGATAACACAATCTTGCAACACAACTGCAGATGGTGGGACCCCCACTTAGCCCGAAGCTACTCCTTGCACCACTCTAGATCCTGCCGATATCCTTTCTCCTTTGATAACATGATCTTGCTCAACCAATCCGTCCAATTCTTCCAAATTCTCTTGCTAGCACTCCTTAAATACTCAAATTCTCTGGCATCATTCACACATTCTGCCTCCTACCGAATACCCACTAGAACCCCTCACAGAGACCTGCTAACAATTCCAGCACTAACCTATTCACAAGAGATAACCCACCTGTGGAAATCACCCGCGGACACCTTCCAACGACGCTGAAATGCACGCTCGCTGCGACTTCAATACCCCATCCTACGCCCTGCTTCATTTACCAACTTCACTAGTATGTCCGCTCCTCATGGACATCCATTAAATGCGCGACAATATCTTAAAATTCCAAGCTAGGCTGTCGCTCCCCCCACTTTGCGACTACTCGACTTCCGCTCCTTGCACCTGTCCTCCTATAAATGGAATCACCGCCTAATCTCACTTCCGGATCATTCTCTGTAGCTCTTAAACTAGCAGATCAGCACGACTTCAAGCTCTTCGGAGATCATCTTGCTCTAGCTACCTTCATTATCAACACGTATCCGGTACTGAACCACCGCACCTCACGGTCTCTGCCAAGCGCATTCTTCAATACTTCTTGTCAATACTCTGACCCCACGCAACCGAAGAAACCATAGCACCGACAAACTTAACACATCCCATTCGATCAATGACGACGACTTCACGTCACAGGTGCATATCCCACCTCACTTGAAGACACCGAGTCTTACTACTTTATCAACCCCAACCGGACCATTCATAATCTAAATGCCTTTCCTATGCAGGAACTAAAATACTAAAATCTCGAAATCACACTCTGAGAAGACCTCCCTTTAAACCATTCATCACCCCAACATACGGGCAAGCATTCTATCATATCGACATCGCGCGATAACCAATCTCAACCATAATCACTACCTGAACATACACTTAAGGCTCTCAGAAACACAGCTACTGAGCTGAAATAACATATTATTCTGTTGCAGGGCCATAACAACAACCCCAACCAATTACACATGGAAACATCTCGAATTACATCCGTAGCACAATTTCAATTCCTCAAATTCCTAATTCATATCAAGCGCTCACGACGCGTAAGATTGAGTAGGTATAAACATAGTCATAAGCCTCAAAGGAATCAAATCGCACGATGAAGAATCAAGAAGGGAAGTACTTCTAACAACCCTGTAGCCTCTTGAAGATAAGTACAGACGTCACCGTACCGATCCGCAAGACTGTACTAGACTTGCTCATAACTCAGGAGACGTACGGGAACCTAGAGCTCTGATAACATGTTTTCACGACCCAAAATCCCTAAGGTCGTGATGGTGCCAGACATCATTGTCAGGCAAGCCAATCATTAATTAATTGATATAAATTTCCGGTTTTAACATCTATGAAAAACATTTCCTTTCACTTTATTACATATTAACCGAATAAAATATGTTAAGTAAAACAATAGGTTGAATACTACACTTTAGCAAATATATCCCAACACATCCCAGAACCCGGTGTCACAAGTACATGAGGAATTTCTAAGAATTTATACAATCATGACAAAGCCTGTCCGAAATACAAATTGGACAAGGAAATTTAAAATAAAATAAATATAGTACGAAGGAGACTCTGTCAGCTGTGGATCGCCTCCGGATGATGCAGCTCGCCTAAGTCTCTGAATCCTCCACATTGCTATGAAAGTAACTGTATAATAAAATTCACATCAAGTGCAGCATGAGTACAAAAATAACGTGTACTCAGTAAGTCGCCTGCCTAACCTCAGAGAGGTAGTGACGAGAGATTAAATGAGACACTTGCTAAAGGTCAATTTAGAATATTCAAGTGTGAAACTAAGCATGATTATCATAAGAATTTTTTTAAAATCAGGAATAAATATTATCATCTTCGTTCACATTTAACACTTTATATCTTCGTCATATTAATAACAACTAATCAACATGGGTGATTTAATCAAATAACAATTAATCAACGGGAAGGAACAACTTCTTCCAAAATCTTTTAATAACTTTAAATCTCTGTAATTTCAATTGAGAGTTTAAAATCCCAGGCCAGTAATCAGGAAAAAATCATAGCAACTATGCATTAAATATCATGTGCAAGCAATGCCGAGGGTCGAATGGCACAGACCAACAATAATAAATTGTGCACTGCCGAGGGTCGATCGGCTCGAACCATAGATGCATCTATCTGCCCCGCTCGCGAATCGATCATGCGACGCGGTTATACATATAAATAATAAGGCTAGCCTACTCGCGAATCATACATGCGACTCAGGTGCTCATATGTACACATATCCACATAATAAATCCGTATTTTTATCAAGAAGCAATTTTTCTCAAGAAAGTGGTTCTTCTTAAAGGAACGTGTAATATGGCTTTTAAATCTTTGTTTTGAAACTCAATTTTCCAAGTTTAATGATATTCCATAATAGAACCCTACCAGGTACAAAAATATCCACAAAGGAAACAATTCTCTTCCTAGATGATTAAGAAAATGAACTCTAGTCTTATTTGGATATTCAATTACGATTTGGATTATATTAGCAGTTTTGTATTAACGGCAGGATTACAGGTACAACACGTAAGGCATTCTAGTGGGTCCTACACTACCCGGACATGGCATAATAGTAGCTACACATGGACTACATTCACCTCGTGCGTACGTAGCCCCCGAAGATAATAGCATATACTTAAATAATTTACCTAGGGGGACAATTCCCCATCACAAAGTTAGAAAGGATACTTACCTCGCACCGAAATCCCACAACCGGCTTCCAAGCCCTTTCGACGACTCCAATGGACGCACAACGCCCCAAAAGTATCCAAACAATGATAAACCAACGAAAATATACTCTAATATTTGCAACAATTCCATACCCCGCTTAGTGAAATGACCAAAATGCCCTCGGACCCACGTGCCCGAAATCCAAAATTTCTCGAGTATATATTCTACCCATGGCCTTACTAGATCAAATATAAAATTTACGCTAATTTCCATGCTCAAATTCGTGGCTAAAAATCCAAATAACTATTTCTAGGTTTTCTTCAAGATTTCCCAATTCTCCTACTAATTTCCATGCCTAATTCCATGCATATACTTGTATTAATCTTTAAAAACATGAAGAAATTACTTACCTTGACATTGCATGAAGAAATCCTCTCTTCAAGCTCCTCCAAAATCGACCAAACCAAAGAAGAAATGAAGAAATGGCCACAAATTTTCGATTTTAAAACATTCTGCCCAGGCCATTTTTCGCACCTACGATCCCGCAAGTGCGACCAAACCTCCGCAACTTCGGATTTCCTCAACTCAAGACAATCTCTCACCGGTGCCCCATAACCCGCATCTGCGACCTAACAGGTGCATAAATACAATCGCACCTGCGCTCCCAGTCGGACCATCAATCCTTCGCACCTGCGGTGCCATAGCCGCACCTGCGGCTAAATCCTCGCATGTGCGGTCACACCATATGACAGCAATTCCAGCCTTCTTCAAACTTTCAACTTGNCCCCCCCCCCGGACCCCGTATAATTACACCAACATGTTCCAAAACATAATGCGGACTTGCTCGAGGCCTCAAATCATATCAAAAAAATCAAAACCACGAATCGCACCCAGATCACAACTTTATGAACTTAGAAATTTCCAACATCTACATCCGATGCTGAAACCTATCAAATCACGTCCGATTGACCCAAAGTTTTTCACACAAGTCATATTCGTCATTACGGACCTGTTCCAACTTTCGGAATCACATTCCGACTTCAACATCAAAACTTCCACTTCCGGTCATATTTCTCAAAAACCTTCAAATTTCTATCTTTAGCCAAATGACTTCAAAATGACCTACAGACATCCAAATTCACTTCCGATTGCGCTCCCTACTCCAGAATCACCATAGGAAGCTATTCCGAGACTCGGAACCCCAAACGACATCAACATCACTGAAATGCGCTTCAAGCTAAACAAAGGAAATTCCTTAAAAAATGCTGACTTCCATAATATACGTCGAAATGCTCCCGGGTTATCCAAAACCCGATCCGGATATACGCCCAAGTCTGAAATCATCCTATGAACCTACTGGAACCTTCAAATCCTGATTCGGAGGTCGTTTACTAAAAAATCCAATCTTAGTTGATTCTTCCAACTTAAGGCTTCTGAAATGAGAATTTTCTTTCCAAATCAACTCTAAACTTACCGAGATTCAATTACGACCACACCTACAAGTCATAATACCTGAAATGGAGCTGCTCACTTCCTCAAACCGTTGAACGACGCTCTAGAGCTCAAAACAACAAGTCGGGTTGTTACATGAAACAAGAAGGTCACGTAATTCTGCAACGCACAGTTCATAGCATAATCTACTCCCGAGCATGATTAACCCTGGCACATTCATATGTGCTCATCACCTCATATATATATCACCCCCACATGTAGAAAATAATGTCAAATAGTTGGAAAAATTCCCTCAATAAAGTTAGATAAGACACTTACCTCAAACAAGCCAAATCGATACACTAGAAGCGCCATCCAATTCAAATCAACCTCCGAGAGGCTCGAAACAAGCCAAAAGTAACTCAAAATCATCAAATAATGCCATAGTAAGCAAACCCAATCGATAAAGGTTGAATATTTACTCATTTACTCAAAGTCAACATAAAAGTCGTGTCCGGGCTCGCACCTCAAAACCTGATAAAACCTACAAAATGCAACAACCCATTGAATTACGAGTCCACCCATACTAATTTCACTCAAATCCAACTCCGAATCGTTGTTCAAAACTAAAAAATTCAATTTAGGAAAGTTTAGACAAAACCCCCAACTTTATATTTAAAAATCATAATCCAAATGAGAAAATCGAAGATAGATTCATGAAATATCATCAAAACTAAGTAGAGAACACTTACCCCAATCCTTGTGGTGAAAATCACCTCTAAAGTCGCCCAAATCCGAGTATAGGGTTCAAAATATGAAGGAATGAGATAAAATCCCCAAACTCCAACTATTAACCCAGCTGCAGATGTCGCATTTGCGACAAAAAGTTCGCAATTGCAACCAAATGTTTGAAATTACGAGCAGGGTTCGCTATTGCGACCAGATGTTCGCAAATGCAGAGTTCACAATTGCAACAAAAAGTTCGCAATTGCGAAGTACCAGCACTAGCAAACCCAAACTTCCCCGAAATAATGTGAAACCACCCTGAAACTCATCAGGAACTTCCCAGACACAAACCAGATATGCATTTCAATCATACAATAGGCTACAGAGCTGCTCGCGCCCTCAAAAAACCGAAAAGAGGTCTTCTTGACCTGATATTGACCATGGCAAAACTCCAAATTACTTAACTTAACTATTCTCTCAACCAATGATCCAAAATATACCCGAGTCCCTCGGGCACCCATCAAATCATATCAACAAAATAAAAAATATAACACGGACCTACTCGAGGCGTCAAATGCACATTTTCGACAAACTCTACCAAATTAAATCACAAATGGTCCAAGTTTGTAGAATCAACTCATAAAGATGTTTCCCAACAAATATTTGGAACACCTAATTGATTTTGAATACCCAAAATTTCAGATAAGAAACGAGAACTTAAGTGCTGGAGAGAAGCGAGGGTTTTGATATTTTGATAATGAAAAAGGGCTGAAAAGAAAAGAGATGAAGAAAGGATAAAAATGTATATTCATATTAATTATAACAAAATAGTGGCTAAATATGCACAACATTAAAACTTCTGGCCAAATACTAATAGCTTCTTAAAAACTGGCCACCCCATGCCATTTCCACGGTTTACGACCAAACCCATTAAATTGTTAATGTTATAGTTAAAAACATTAAATTTTTGAAATTTTAGTTATTTTTACACACACACACATCATATATATATACATAGGGTGACCAAGGATTAGAGTGGGAGGGACATCGCTATCGAATAAAAATTTAACCAAACACTGAAGTGCAAATTGAATCCAGGCAGCGCATTAAAAGTCAAGTTGTGCCTCCAAAAATCGACCAATCAATTGGCTAATCTTTGAATCTTAGGGTGCCAATCAATGTGTATGTATGTATGTATATATATATATATATATATATATATATATATATATATATATATA
>ML371475.1:63218-111282 GCA_005239525.1 Nicotiana knightiana | reverse complement strand
GAAGGGATCGTGTAAGTGGACCATTTGGTGGTGCATAGATACTCGTCACCTCACCTATACACCGCACACATGCATTTTCACATAACAATTAAGTTGAGGATTCCTATTCCCTTAAGTCAAGATTAAATCAAGCACTTACCTCAATTTCGCAGGCCACTCACTATTCAATTATAGCTTTTCCTCTTGAATTCACATCTAATACACTTGAATCTAACCATAATTATCTTAATTTCATTAATTAATGCTAAAGGAACTAACTTTACTGAAAATTATAATTTTTCCTAAGTTTTCTAAAAAAAAAAGTTAAAACCCGACCCCGGACTCCCTTGGTATAAACTCGGGGTTTGGAACAAATTACGCTTACCGATTCACCTACGAGCCCGAATATACAATTAGTTTCGAAATCCGACCTCTATTCGAGGTAAAGATTCGATTTTTACAAAATTTTCTAATTCTACCCAAACCCTCAATTTTTACCATGAAAATTCTTAATTTTTTTTAATTTAAAAGTGATTAAAAATATTGGGTAATTGAAAGAGTAAAGTTTAGAATTGATTACCAACAACTTGGGGATGAACTTTGGTGAAGAAATTTGTCCTTAGGGTTGTGGGGTTCGAAAATTATGAAGAAAAAAGGGTTCTGTCTGTGTTTCAAAGAGTATTTATATAGCTGGGCAGGCCTTCAATGCGTTCACATAGGCCGCCTTCTATGCGTTCGCATAGGGCCTGCCACGTTTGCATAGGCTACAGGGCAGCTGGCCATCGCGTTCGCGTTAGGTGGCGCGTGTTTGCATAGGGTACTGGGCTCCCCTCCCCCAGGTCCAATACACTATGCATTCGCGGGGCTCAGACCGCGTTCACACTGAACAAAAACGACCCCCCAGTAAATTACTCTGTGCGTTCGCGCCTGGGGTCATGCGAACGCATTGAACACAATGCCTGAGCACCAACATCAGAAAACCAGCAGAGAATTTCAAGTGTAAAACATCTTGTGGCCTATCTGAAACTCAGCCGAGCCCTCGGGGCTCTAAACCAAATATGCACGCAAATCTAAAAATATTATACGGACTTGCTCGTTCGATCAAATCATGAAAATAACATATAAAACTAGGAATTAAGCCTCAAAACTCATCATTTTTCTCAAGAACACTCAAAGTTCATTATTTCTCAACCAGACGTCCAAATCACGTCAAATAACCTCCGTTTTCACCAAATTTCACAGTTAACAATTAAATACTATAACAAATATGTATCGGGCTCCGGAACCAAAATACGGTCCCGATACCAATGGTTTCAATATTAATTTTTTTCTTTATTTCATTAATATTTTCGCAAAATAATTTCCTTCAAAAATTAATTTCTAAGGCTTGGGACCTCAGAATTCATTTCCGGGCATACGCCCAAGTCCCATATTTTACTGCGGACCTTCCGGGATCGTCGGAACACAGATCTGGGTTTGTTTACTCAAAATGTTGACCAAAGTCAATTATAATCAAATTTTAACTCTAGAAATCACTATTTCTCATATTTTCACATAAAAGCTTTCCAGTTTCACGTCTGGACTGCGTACACAAATCGAGGAATTTAAAATTAATCTTTTTATGGCTAATAAGCCTAGAATGGAATCTAAATTCATAGAATGACTCCTTGGGTCATCACAATACGAAACGAGCAAATACACAACCTCCATAAATTACTCTATTCGTAGAAATTCTAGAAATGTGTATATTCTTATTCTCCCATGTGTCATATTATTCTATCATCTGTTCATTGGTCTCAAAAATATGTAAGTTGGTAAAGTTTATTTCATGATATTAATCAGAGGCATAATGGTCTTATGACGTACCAGAAGATTTTATAAACATATTTCATATGCACTTCATGCACTTACACATGCACATTGACCCATGACCAGATGGCGTTNTATATATATATATATATATATATATATATATATATATATATGGAAAATATGCATGACATTATAATTATTTCATGATTTACAGAGCTATCCAGACTTACAGGTTGAGTTCTTTACTCCATGTTCTTTATATACTGAATTATATGCCTTACATACTCAGTACATTATTCGTATTGACGTCCTTTTGTTGGGGACGCTGCATTCATACCTACAAGTATAGATAATCAGTTTGACGAATCCTCATAGTAGACGAGATTGGCTTCAGCGAAGGATCGGTAAGACTCCACGTCATGCGGAGTGCAGCCGAATCTATGAGTCATCGTGTCAGAAGATTTTTACAGACTTATGGGTAGGCCAGTACCTAGTCCCATTTGATGTCAAATAATCTTAGAGGCTGTATAGACAGAGGTTCATTTGTACAGTATGTCAGAGGCCTTGACGGCCCATATGTATTCATGTTTTAAGAACGATAGTTTATTAATACAATGTTGCCCACTTATAGTTATACATTACGAGTTGTGGCCATGTTGGCTCATGATAGTTTCAAAGAAAAACAGATTTACATAATGGTTCGCTCGGGCCAGAACGGCACCGAGTACCAGCCACGCCTCCCCAGGTTCGGGACGTGACAAACTTATCTGATCTCTTTGTGCATTTTTCGAGAGCTTATGGAATTACTGAGATCGTCTTTGAAGGACATATGTAACCTTATTTATAGGTATGCATTAGGATTTGGGTAGAGTATCGACTAAGTAATCCTAATAGACTCCTAATGTTTCAAGAGTCATCTTGAATTTAGGATTTATCTTAACCTGTTAAAATTTAAGTGTCTACGATATTAACTTAGATCCATTATGTAGATGAAAATTAAGGTCGTCGGAGCTGATTGGAGGACATTTGTGGCATTTCAACAAATTGCGCTGTACGAAGCGCTATAGCCGTGGTATGTAACTGATGAAAAAACCAGCAATTTCCTTGTTTATATTTTACCTTGCTAAGATAATTCAAACATTGGAACTGATTTTCTTGACTAAGAATGTAAAACCAACATAGAGACAAGTCATATACATATCAAGGATGACTATTTCACAGCCTAAAAAATAGGAGTAGTAAGAAGTGCATTTTCTAGACTCATTGCGCTTCACACTGGCTTATTTATATTCCTTCTAGAAGCGCCACTTGTATTTATATTTATATTATATTATATTAAAAGGTGGGTAGTATGTATTGTGGCTAAGCCAAGTAGCAAGTTTAAATGAAGCCACTTGGTAATTTTAGGACAACATTAATAATTAGAAGTTATAAATGAAAACGTAATTAATGGAAGTAGTTGAATGAATTTTATACCTAATTTAAATAGATCTTAGACAAATCTAATCTATATGTCAATATTTGTATTTATATGTATATTTATATCCATATATTGATCCACCAAAAGATTTTCTTCTATATTAGCTAGAAATATGAAGGTAAAAAATTAATTATATTGCTATAATAAAAAAATAAAAATCTGTATTATATTAAAATGTGGGTAGTATGCATTGTGGTTAAGCCAAGTAGCAAGCTTAAATGAAGCCACTTGGCAATTTTAGGACAACATTAATAATTAAGAGTTATAAATAGAAACGTAATTAATGGTAGTTGAATAAATTTTATTCATAATCTAAATAGATCTTAGACAAATCTAATCTATATGTCAATATTTGTATTTATATGTATATTTATATCTATCTATATTTATATCCATATATTGATCCACTAAAAGATTTTCTTCTATATTAGCTAGAAATATGGAGGTAAAAAATTAATTATATTGCTATAATAAAAAAATAAAAAATATAAAAAGACGTAAATTGAGATAACCTATGAATATTTATACATTGGAGTAAAAATAAATATTAATTTAGACAAATTAATGAAAAGCTACATGATAATGTAACAATATTAAGTATTGAATAATTTAATAGCAAAACTAACGAACAAAAAGAGAAAAAAATTCAAAAATTTCATCATACAAAAGAAGAAGCATAAAACATATTTAAATTTAAGATGAGAAAGTTTTATGTAAGTATAATAAAAAATAACATGCATGTGAATATAAGGCCATATAACTAAAGTCTAATAGATAAAAAAAGATCAAAAATATTAAATAATATAAATAAATTAGAGAAAATATGAGGATATTTATACTAAGAATTACTTTAGAAATAAAATAAAGTAAGTATAAAAACTCAAAAATATAACTAATAAATTAAAATAATTTGAAAATTTCAAGCAATAGTTTAAAAATAAAATACATATTCTATTTAATATAAAAAATTAAATATTTTTCTATGTTATATTTAAAGATAGTAGTGGATAAAAGTATTAAATAAAGTATACAGCTAATAAATAAAATTATATTAAAACATGATAATAATACATATTAGATAACATAATAGCAAAAGTAAGAAAAATAATAAAATTAAAAAACTATATTAAAAATAAAAGGAAAAGACTTATCGAATTTGAGATTAAAAATTTCTTAAAGTTATGATGAGAATGCTTAAATATGAATATGACCATAAAATTGAAGTTTTGCTAGATAAAAAAATAAAGTTTGATATCAAATTAAATATTTAAATATACTAAATAAATACCACATGTCGGTAATTTTACTAATGAAAATTAAAAGCTAAATTTGCATCTTACAACTAAAAGAGAAAGAAAATTTAATTGCACGTAATAAAAAAATAATTATAAAAAAATTCAATAGATTTGAAACATTATAAATGAAAATACGTATTAATTTTTAGACTAATTCAAAGTGATATTATTTTTAGTATAGGTCAATAAATTTGTATAAAAGGTTAATTAAAATTTCGTAGTAGGGAAGAAAATGTATAAAGAGGAAAATAGAGATAGTGTGATGATATTTATGTCACGACCCGATTCCGGAGTCGTGATGGCGCCTGTCATGGAACCGGAAAAGCCACCCATTTAACCTAAACTAAATGCAATTTCCAATAAAATATCCTTCTTAACAAGTTTGTGGATAACAATAATAATAAATCAGAATTTGGAACAATTTTATAAAAATCAAAACCCAAACCCTACAAACCCCGGATCCAGTGTCACACAGTCATGAGCTGCTAGTACTTAATACAACCAAAAAGAAATGACCAACATAGTCTGAAAATAAATATGACAGGTAGAAAAGGAAGAGAAGACGAGATCACGGTCGCCAGCTGCTACCTCGTCAACTCTGATGAAACTACTGCTACTTACTTATCAGAGTTGAATCCCGCTGTACCTGGATCTGCACACAAGGTGCATGGGGTAACGTGAGTACACCAACTCAGTGGTAACGAAACCAAATTACGGGCTGAGAGGTAGTGACGGACTAAACCTCCAATAATTCGAACAACAGTGTATAACTTGGACATGACAGTAATATATATCAGAAAATAAACAAGATGCATCAGTTTGTGACTGTAGCCCTACATACTAGCATGAGTTCATATAGAATTAAGAATGATGTGTACTCAGTAATCCAACTCTCATAAGGTGGTCCACTCAATACTAGAATACGGCCTTCCAGCCTCGGGAAAGTCCATCTCAGATATTACATAAACACGAGTGACACAATCACCTAGTACTGAGGAAAAAGGCCGATCTAGCCCCACGAAGAAGATCCATCTCCGGAACATAAGACTCGGACAAGATCCATGTCCACGGAAGATCCATCCCTCACATAACATCAGCTTCGGACAAGATCCATGCCCAGAGAAGATCCATCCCTCAATATCTGTGCGCTTACTAGGGGTGTAAAGACTCCGGAGGGGCTCTTATCAGCCCAAGCGCTATATCAAGCCAACGAAGGCATGATTCCAGGGTCGCTGCGGTGTGCAGTCCGACCTCATAACTGTCTCAAAACCAGGCTTCAAGCCTCACTCAGACAGTACCTTCCAGTCTCACTCACAATGCTCTAACATATGAAAATCATCCCAAACCAATGATAATATAGAATAAACTAGCAACTTACGAGACTGAGGCATGAAAGATATACTATAGCAGGACTGAGTACATGAAATCAATAATCATAAATAGAGACAGCAATAATCGACCGTTCCGGTCTAAATATATCGGCGTGAAGCCTTAACATTTATACTTAGCATGATTTCTATTGCGTTCAAGGTAAATACCACCTTTACAGTACAAATATCAACCTGAGATAACCATTATACAGTGCCATGGGATGAGCCAGGCTACAAACATTCAGAGTATGGCCGCATGCCCGTCATTTGGTAAGTGCGTCACCTTAATTAACATCAAATATCAGATAGTTTGGGGTTTCGAACCCCCAGCTCCAAGTTTGGAAGCGTTACTTACCTCAAACCGGATAATACACTAATTCGCAGTGCCCTTGCCTCTAATTTCGGCCTCCGAATGCTCCAAATCTACCAACAATCAGATGTATATCATTATAATATGCTAAGGAGCTAATCCCAATCGAAATGTATCAAAAATACTCAAAAATCCTGAAATTGGTCAAACCCGACCCTCCGGGTCCACGTCCCGAAACTCTAAAAATTTTAAACAAAATTGTTCTTCATCATCTCACGAGTCCGTACATATAAAGAACACTAAATTCGGAGTCCAAATGACCCCTCAAATTCCCATTTTAAAGGCTCTTAATCCTAAGTCCTAATTACCCGATTGCACTGATTTTACCCTAATTTTTCACCATAAATCCGACCTTTAATCACATATTAACGAGTTTAGAGTCCAAAAACCTTACCTCAATGAAGAACTATCGAATCCCCTCTTCAAAAACCCTCCAAAAGCTTCAAACCCGGATGAAATATTGAGAAAGATGGCTAAAATTCGCGAAGGCACGCTTTTATACTTTCTGCCCAGGGGTTCCGCACCTGCGACCAATTACTCGCACCTGCGGAACCGCACCTGTGGATCCCAGGTGCGCACCTGCGGAAAAACCCAAGGACCTAGACTTCCGCACCTGCGATCGACCTCCCGCACCTGCGGCCTCGCAGGTACGACAATTAACTCGCATATGCAGACTCTTCTCACTTAGCCAAACTTCCGCACCTGCGGTGCCATGTCCGGTCTTGCGAAACCGCACCTGCGACTCCCCATCCGCGGGTGCGAAAACACCAGTAACAACAACATCAGCAAATATCAAAATCATTTCAAACTCCCCGTTAACCATCCGAAACCATCCCGAGCCCCTCGGGACCCCAACCAAACATACCAACGCATCATATATGATCATTAAAACTTAGTCGAGCCTTCGAAACATCAAACACAACATCGAAACCCCAAAAACACATTGAATTTAAGCCTATGAACTTTGAATTTTCTAAATTCCACCAACGGTGCCGAAACTACCCAAAACAACTCCGATTGACCTGAAATTTTGCAGACATATCCAAAACGACATTACGAACCTGTTCCAACTGTCGGAATTCCATTCCAACCCCGATAGTCTATTTTCCACTTCCAACCGAAAATCGCCAAAAACTAACTTTTGCCAATTCAAGCCTAATTATACACTGGACATCACAAAAATATTTTGAACACACTCCTAAGTCCCAAATCACCTAACAAAGCTATCCGAGCCATAAAATCCTCATTCCGAGGTCGTTTCCCAATAAGTCAACTCTCAGTTGACTTTTCCCATTATAAGTCTATCTTTAAAGGCTACATGACTGAACTCTCACTACAACCATTCGATTTCAAGCCTATCGACTCTAACACATCAATAACAGAATAACCAACCTATGACGAGTCAATAACAACAATTATAATACAGGTTCTACGTAATGACAGACTGGGTCGTTACATTCTCCCCCTCTTAAACATATGTTCGTCCTCGAACGGGTCTAGATACATATATACCTGGAGTCTCAAACAAGTGAGGATATCTGCTCCGCATCTTCCGCTCGGTCTCCCAAGTAGCCTCCTCCACTGGCTGACCTCTCCACTGCACCTTCACTGAAGCTATCTCCTTTGACCTCAACTTTCTGACCTCGCGAGCCAAAATAGTCACTGGCTCCACCTCATAAGACATATCATCCTCGAGCTGAACTGTGCTGAAGTCTAACACATGAGACGGGTCACCAACATATTTTCTGAGCATCGACACATGAAATATCGGATGAACACTCGATAGACTGGGTGGCAAGGCAAGTCTATAATCCACCTCTCCAACCTTCTGAAGCACCTCGAAAGGACCAATAAACCACGGACTTAGCTTTCCTCTCTTTCTGAACCTCATTACACCCTTCATGGGTGATACCTTCAGCAGTACCTTATCCCCTTCCATAAAAGACACATCCCGAACCTTCCGGTCTGCATAACTCTTCTTTCTAGACTGCGCCGTGCGAAGTCGCTCCTAAATCAAATTCACCTTCTCCAACTCATCCTGAATCAAATTTGTGCCCAATAACTTAGCCTCACCAGGCTCGAACCAACCAACTGGAGATCTACACCTCCTACCATATAAAGCCTCATACGAGGCCATCTGAATACTGGACTGGTAGCTATTATTATATGCAAACTCCGCTAGTGGCAGGAACTGATCCCATGAACCACCAAAATCAATCACACAAACCCATAACATGTCCTCCAAAATCTGAATAGTCAGTCGGGGACTACCCGTCGGTCTGCGGGTGAAATGCAGTGCTCAACTCTACATCAGTACCCATGCCCCTCTACACGACCCTCCAAAACTGAGATGTGAACTGAGTACCTCTGTCAGAAATAATAGAAATCGAAACTCTATGCAATCGAACAATCTCCTTAATGTAAATACCAGCTAACCGCTCTGAAGTATAAGAAGTGCTGACAGGAATAAAGTGCACGGACTTGGTCAATCTATATATAATGACCCAAATAGCATCAAAACCCTTCGAAGTTTGTGGAAGCCCAACTACAAAGTCCATGGTAATCCACTCCCACTTCCACTCTGAAATATTTAACTTCTGAAGTAATCCACCTGGTCTCTGGTGCTCATACTTGACCTGCTAGCAGTTGAGACACCGTACTACATACTCAACAATATCTCTCTTCATCCGCCTCCACCGATGTCTCAGATCCCCGTACATCTTTGCGACACCCGGATGAATAGAATTCCACGAAATATGAACCTCTGCTAATATCAACTCTCGAATGGCATCCACATTGGGCACGCAATACGGCCATGCATCCTCATAACTCCGTCATCACCAATAGTCACATCCCGGGCATCACCCCAACGAGCTCTATCCTGAAGAACTAACAAGTGGCGGTCATAATACTGTTATGCCTTAATCTGATCAAATAAAGAAGACCGGGAAGCCATGCTAGCTACCACTCGCGGAGGGTCTGACAAATCCAATCTCACCATCTGTCCCGCTAAAGCCTGAACATCAAGTGCTAACGGTCGCTCTGCTGCTGATAGGTAAGATAGGCTCCCCAAACTCTCGGCTCTGCGACTCAAGGCATCGGCCACTACATTGGCCTTCCCCGGGTGATACAAAATAGTTAAGTCATAGTCCTTAAGAAGCTCTAACCATCTCCTCTGATGCAAATTCAAGTCATTCTGCCTGAGCAGATACTGCAAGCTACGATGATCAGTGAAAATCTCACACTGTACCCCATACAAGTAATGCCGCCAAATCTTTAAGGCATGAACGATGGCAGCTAACTAAAGATCGTGCACTGAATAATTCTTCTCGTGCACCTTCAACTGTCTGGACGCGTAGGCAATCACCCTATTGTCCTGCATCAAAACCGCTCCCAATCCAACTCTAGAAGCATCACAATAGACTGTGTAAGAACCCGAACCCGTAGGCAATACCAATACCTGAGTTGTAGTCAATGCTGACTTGAGCTTCTGAAAGCTCTCCTCGCACTCATCGGACCATCTGTGGAGCATCCTTCTGGGTCAATCTGGTCAAAAGTGAAGCGATAGAAGAAAATCCCTCCACAAAGCGACGGTAATAACCCGCCAAACCCAGGAAACTCCTAATCTCCGTAGATGAGGAAGGTCTGGGCCAACTCTGCACCGCCTCTATCTTCTTCGGGTCAACCTGAATACCTTCACTAGACACCACGTGACCCAAGAAAGCTACCGAACCAACCCAAAACTCACATTTGGAGAACTTTGCATAAAGCTTCTTCTCCCTCAATCTCTACAACACAACCCTCAAATGCTGAGCGTGCTCCTCCTGGATACGAGAGTACACCAGGATGTCATCAAAGAACACAATAACGAATGAATCAAGGTAAGGCTGAAACACGTTGTTCATAAAATGCATGAACGCGGCTGGGGCATTGGTTAGCCCAAAAGACATAACCAGAAACTCATAGTGGCCATATCTGGTCCTAAAAGCAATCTTCGGAATATCAGAATCCTGAATCTTCAGCTAATGGTATCCAGACCTCAAGTCGATCTTGGAGAACACCCTATCTCCCTGAAGCTGATCAAACAAGTCATCAATATGGGGCAAAGGATATCGGTTCTTCATCGTAACCTTGTTCAGCTGCCTATAATCAATGCACATATGTATGGATCCATCCTTCTTCTTTACGAATAACACCGGTGCACCCCAAGGAGACACACTAGGCCGAATGAACCCCTTATCTAGGAGTTCCTGAAGTTGTTCCTTCAATTCCTTCAACTCTGCTGGGGCCATGCGGTTAGGGGGAATAGAGATAGGCTGGGTATCTGGCAATAAGTCAATACCAAAATCAATGTCCCTGTCAAGTCTGCTGGGAAAATGTTCGGGAACTCACGGACCACAGGAACAGAATCAATGGAAGGAGTCAATCCATGGCATGGAGATAGCCAATCCATGCCCAAAATTACATCAAAGTCAACCATGCTAAGCAATAATAGATCTTCCCGGGTCTTCCGACCCCCAATAGATATAATACAAGACCTCCACCCCTGGCTGCCTGAGCGGGTGGTGTAGAAACTGGTTCTGAAGCTGGAGGCTGGTTCCTGTGCAAAAATGAACTACCAGAAAGGCGGGGAAAATACCTCTTGATGTGACTCGGATCCCCACACTCGAAACAACCCCTACCATCAAATGACGATGGGGACTGAAGGGAACCCCTGGAACTAGAGTAGCTGCTAGAAGAAACATGTGTTGAGGAACCTTGAACTGATGGTGGTCGGGATGAGCTCTGGGCTGGAAGTGCACTAAATGAGGAGCGCCCGGATGAGAGCTATGGGGGCCGTGTCCTGATGAAGCACCACTGTAAGCTGGACGAGCTGGCTGAGGAGGCCTGAATGGTCTACCTCTACTGTGCTGAGACTGACCTCCTAAGTGATCACCACTATAACTACCAGGACCTCTCTCAACACGCTCCTGGCGGCACACTGACTCAATCTCCCTGGCTATGTCAACTACCTCCTTAAAAGAAGCACCAGATACCCTCCCCCTGGTCAGAAAAATCCATATCTGATAAGAGAGACCATCAACAAATCTCCGAATCCTCTCTCTGTATGTGGGAACTAGCCAGATGGCATGACGGGCTAACTCAGAGAACCTCATCTCATACTGCATCACGGTCATGTCTCCCTGACGCAACTGTTCGAACTCTCTACGCAGCTCCTCTCTGCGAGACTGTGGTATATACTTCTCCAGAAAGAGAATAGAGAACTGGTGCCATGTAAGGGGCGATGTATCAGCGGATCTACGCCTCTCATAGGCCTCCCACCAAGCAAGTGCATCTCATGAAAACTAGAATGTCGTGAATGGAACCCCACTGGCCTCTAATATCCCTGCAGTACGTAGTATCCTCTGACACTTGTCCAAGAAGGCCTGGGCATCCTCGCCCTCTGTACCACTAAAATTCGGAGGCTGGAGTCTGCTGAACCTCTCCAACCTGCGCTGCTCATCATCAGCTAAAGCTGGGACCACATAATACTGTACCGGAGCAATCTGCTGCACCGCGACTGCCCCAGGTGTCTGAAGTCCCTGGGTGACCTGCTCAGGTGTCTGGGCAGCTGGATTCTGGATGCCTCCCCCGGCCTGAGAAGTAGTAGCAGCAGTGGACATAGCGACGACCTGTGCCAAGCTGGTGCACACCGTCAAAATCTGGGCTAGGGTCTCCTGAAGACCCGGAATCACTATGGGCAATGCTGGTGCCTGAGTCTGCCCCGCTGGAATCTCAGCTGCGGGGATTTGCTCCTGGGCAATGGGAGGGTCCACAGGTGCTGCACCGGCTGCTGTGCGGGTTGCACCTCTCCCTCTGCCACAGCCTCGACCTCGGGCTGGTCCTGCTGGTGTTTGGTCATCACTATGGGTAGCACGAGTCCTCACCATCTGTGAGAGAATGAAAACAACAGAAGTTTAGTTTCAGAGTTCAACAGAGTCGCACGACAGAATTCAAAGATGTGGGACTTTCTTAAGGGTTCTGTAGCCTCTCGAAGATAAGTACAGACGTCTCCGTATCGATCCGCAAGACTCTACTAAACCTGCTCATGACTGGTGAGATCCATTTAACCTAGGGCTTTGATACCAACTTGTCACGACCCAATTCCGGAGTCGTGATGGTGCCTGTCATGGAACCGGAAAAGCCACCCATTTAACCTAAACTAAATGCAATTTCCAATAAAATATCCTTCTTAACAAGTTTGTGGATAGCAATAATAATAAATCAGAATTTGGAACAATTTTATAAAAATCAAAACCCAAACCCTACAAACCCCGGATCCAGTGTCACACAGTCATGAGCTGCTAGTACTTAATACAACCAAAAAGAAATGACCAACATAGTCTGAAAATAAATATGACAGGTAGAAAAGGAAGAGAAGACGAGATCACGGTCGCCAGCTGCTACCTCGTCAACTCTGATGAAACTACTGCTACTTACTTATCAGAGTTGAATCCCGCTGTACCTGGATCTGCACACAAGGTGCATGGGGTAACGTGAGTACACCAACTCAGTGGTAACGAAACCAAATTACGGGCTGAGAGGTAGTGACGGACTAAACCTCCAATAATTCGAACAACAGTGTATAACTTGGACATGACAGTAATATATATCAGAAAATAAACAAGATGCATCAGTTTGTGACTGTAGCCCTACATACTAGCATGAGTTCATATAGAATTAAGAATGATGTGTACTCAGTAATCCAACTCTCATAAGGTGGTCCACTCAGTACTAGAATACGGCCTTCCAGCCTCGGGAAAGTCCATCTCAGATATTACATAAACACGAGTGACACAATCACCTAGTACTGAGGAAAAAGGCCGATCCAGCCCCACGGAGAAGATCCATCTCCGGAACATAAGACTCGGACAAGGTCCATGTCCAGGGAACATCCATACCTCACATAACATCAGCTTTGGACAAGATCCATACCTAGGGAAGATCCATCCCTCAATATCTGTGCGCTTACTGGGGGTGTAAAGACTCCGGAGGGGCTCCTATCAGCCCAAGCGCAATATCAAGCCAACGAAGGCATGATTCCAGGGTCGCTGCGGTGTGCAGTCCGACCTCATAACTGTCTCAAAACCAGGCTTCAAGCCTCACTCAGTCAGTACCTTCCAGTCTCACTCACAATGCTCTAACATATGAAAATCAGCCCAAACCAATGATAATATAGAATAAATTAGCAACTTACGACACCGAGGCATGAAACATATACTATAGCAGGACTGAGTACATGAAATCAATAATCATAAATAGAGACAGCAATAATCGACCGTTCCGGTCTGAACATATCGGCGTGAAGCCTTAACATTTATACTGTGCATGATTTCTATTGCGTTCAAGGTAAATACCACCTTTACAGTACAAATATCAACCTGAGATAACCATTATACAGTGCCATGAGATGAGCCAGCTACAAACATTCGGAGTACGCCCGCATGCCCGTCACTTGGCAAGTGCGTCACCTTAATTAACATAAAATATCAGATAGTTTGGGGTTTCGAACCCTCAGTTCCATGTTTGGAAGCGTTACTTACCTCAAACCGGATAATACACTACTCCGCAGTGCCCTTGCCTCTAATTCCGGCCTCTGAGTGCTCCAAATCTACCAACAATCAGATGTATATCATTATAATATGCTAAGGAACTAATCCGGCCTCTGAGTGCTCCAAATCTACCAACAATCAGATGTATATCATTATAATATGCTAAGGAACTAATCCGGCCTCTGAGTGCTCCAAATCTACCAACAATCAGATGTATATCATTATAATATGTTAAGGAACTAATCCCAATCGAAATGTATCAAAAATACTCAAAAAATTCGAAATTGGTCAAACCCGACCCTCCGGGCCCACGTCCCGAAACTCTGACATTTTTATACAAATTTTTCTTCATCATCTCACGAGTCCGTACATATAAAGAACACTAAATTCGGAGTCTAAATGACCTCTCAAATTTCCATTTTAAAGCCTCTTAATCCCAAGCCCTAATAACCCGATTGGACAGATTTTCCCCTAATTTTCCACCGTAAATCGGACCTTTAATCACATATAAATGAGTTTAGAGTCCAAAAACCTTACCTCAATGAAGGACTATCGAATCCCCTCTTCAAAAACCTTCCAAAAGCTTCAAACCCGGATGAAATATTGAGAAAGATGGCTAAAATTCGCGAAGGCACGCTTTTATACTTTTTGCCCAGGGGTTCTGCACCTGCGACCACTTACTCGCACCTGCGGATCCCAGGTGCGCACCTGCGGAAAAACCCAAGGACCTCGACTTCCGCACCTGCGATCGACCTCCCGCACCTGCGGCCTCGCAGGTACGACAATTAACTCGCACCTGCGGACTCTTCTCACTCAGCCAAACTTCCGCACCTGCGATGCCATGTCAGCTCCTGCGGAACCGCACCTGCGGCTCCCCATCCGCAGGTGCGAAAACACCAGTAACAACAACATCAGCAAATATCAAAATCATTCCAAACTCCCCGTTAACCACCCGAAACCATCCCGAGTCCCTCGGGACCACAACCAAATATACCAACGCATCATATATGATCATTCAAACTTAGTCGAGACTTCGAAACATCAAACACAACATCAAAACCCCACAAACACATCGAATTCAAGCCTATGAACTTTGAATTTTCTAAATTCCACCAACGGTGCTGAAACTACCCAAAATAACTCCGATTGACCTGAAATTTTGTAGACATATCCAAAACGACATTATGAACCTGTTCCAACTGTCAGAATTCTATTCCGACCCCGATAGCCTATTTTCCACTGCCAAACAAAAATCGCCAAAAATTAACTTTCGCCAATTCAAGCCTAATTCTACACCGGACATCCCAATAATATTCCGAACACACTTCTACGTCCCAAATCACCTAACGAAGCTATCCGAGCCATAAAATCCACATTCCGAGGTCGTTTCCCAATAAGTCAACTCTCAGTTGACTTTTTTCATTATAAGGCTATCTTTAAAGGCTACATGGCTGAACTCTCACTACAACCATTCGATTTCAAGCCTATCGACTCTAACACATCAATAACAGAATAACCAACCTATGACGAGTCAATAACATCAATTATAATGTAGGTTCTACGTAACGACGGACCAGGTCATTACAATTTATTATTTAAATTTAGTTAAAATATGAAAATTAAATTATTAAATAATACTCAAAAATATTGTTGCTAGATTTAAATGATGCAAGATTTTCGAGTAAGAGGATAATAGTTGTAAAAAATATTTATTGATGATTATTAATAAGGTAATAAGTAAGACAGTAAGTCAATTTATAAGCTAATATAAGATCACATTACGATATATTTTATATTAAGTAATAAATAATTCAATATCTATAAGCAAAGAACACATAAAATCTATCTAGAAATGTAGAAGGGTAAAAGTTATTTGAATTTGAGATGAAAAATAAAGTGGTAGTAAAAATTTTGCTAAAATAATATGATTTAATATGCTCAAACAAGACAGATCACAACGTTATATGTTGGGTATTTTTTAATACTGACCAAAAAAAAATACAAGTGACAAAATCAAGATATTGGGTTACTACGGTATTAAAAAAGAAAATCTGTTATCCATTATGATATTTGAAAAATGGTTTCATGTCGTGCTTCTTAATTAATATCCAATAGTTATTTATAATTTCTATCTAGAAGATTTAATTTTAAAACTATTTGCACATAATTCAAATAATCCAAATCACAATTGCACATGGTTTATGTCTGCGCATCGTGCAGGTACTAATAATAGTTTAATTATATAAAAATCTGCTTACTTTTCTTTTGAAGAAATAGAATTTTCATTAATGGGACCTAACACAATCACTCTTGTATTTTAAAACTTTCTATACGCTTGTACTTAGCGGATACCATAATGACTAATTGAAAAAAGTTAATCAGATGGGAGTTTGTAATACCGAAGAAATGCCATATATTTAGACTAGAACTAGAACAAGATCAATTAAAGAAGCAAAGGTCTTTGACAGATCTTTTATACATATCTCATGATATAATAAGATAATAAGGAGTTTATCAAAACGCCTTTTAACTTGCGAATCCACTAGTCTTCAGCGACAACACTTGGTGCAGACTGGGGGCATCACCTCTATGTTGCAGTCACAGCAGGCTTTTTGGCATGTGCTCGTGCATGCTGCAAATACAAAACAAAAATAAAATTAAAAGCAAAAATGCACCCCAAAAAAATTTTCAAATTCGGCAATGTATGCAAAACCTTAACATATATAACACATATTTAACTTTTATATACTGAAAATAATAAAATTTATTAACTTGTAACAGGTCTTATTTTTTGGATTACTAATCCCACCCATTAGTAGCTTTTAATTATTTTAAAGTAAAATAGCTTCGAAATTCATTTTGAACTATTGAGAATGAATTTGTGACGTAAATCAAACTAAGTCAAGAATATTTGTCATTAGGGACATGTTACGTGAAAGCTAATGGTAAAACATCTGTTGGCTGCAAAGTTAAAAGAGATTGGGAGATAAAATTGTTACTCAATTCGTTTCATTTTAGACTATAACGTATGACAGGATGCTAAATTTAAAAAGAAAAATGACTTTTCGCGCATACCAAAAGTATTTTAAGAAATTTTGATCTTGAAACATGTCGTGACATTTCTATGATTATACAAAAATATTATTAAAGAAAAAATAGGAATTTAAAGTCAATATTTTTTTAAATATAAAAAGATTTATTTTCTTAAAAAATCGATTTAAAAAGAAAGAGTGCTATATAAAATGGAAAAGGAAATAAAATTGTACGGAAGATAATAACATCCAATGCTCGTCCATGCTGCATACGGCTGACGACAAGCGGCTTTGTGGAATTAGCTTCAGCTTCAACCTCCACACAAGTTATAGAGGCCAACAGAACAAGAATAGAGGCGATAACTAAGAACTTTGCCATGGTTTCACCAATCTAAAAATGAAAAACAACCAGGAAGTTGCAGTTTATAGTATTGGAGATATTTAGTTTAATATGACCAGGCTGCTTTTTATATAGAAATGCTGGTGCTCTAGAAAGTAGTAAAAGAAAGGGCTCAAGATGGAGTGAATCTCAGACGAAATTTTTTTTTACCAATATTAACGTGTAGATATACATAAGGAATAAAATTAAAAAATTCAGTTCATTCACACAAGGTAAGTTAGTAAATGCTGCAAACTAGAGCAAGATATGACCAAAATAAACTTTCATTGATTATATTTCATCAATCTCTTCTTGAATAATTTTCATACCACGCAATTAGTTGACCATTCTATATTAAAAGAAAGTTGACCAATATTAATATGTGGATAAATAGACATAAGACATAGAATACAAGAATTCAATTCATTCATCCAAGATAAGTTAATGAATGTTGCAAATTAGAACAAAGTATGACTCCAAATAAACTTTCAGTAATTGCATATCATCTTTCTCTTCTTGGATAGAATTCTTACCAAGCAACTAATTGACCATTCTTTCGGGCAAAACAATTAACCAATCTTTCGTGCAAGAAAATGACCAATATTAATATGTAAATAGATATAAGAAATATAAGCAGCCTTCAGGAGCATGATTCGACCAAATAACCTTCGCTTAATTAACTATATATATATATAATATTTCTCTTCTTGGATAGAATTTATTTCAGGCAATTAATGTCACGATCCAAAGTCGGAAGACGATAATCGATACAGAATGATCCCCAAGCGAACCATTAACCCTGCTTAATACACATACATGAGAAGACATATGATGAACAACTCGGTATCTTCGTATCACCACATATCACTACAAGAAAATAGGCTTTTAGCGAGGGGAAATTTGGTCGTTAAAAATATAATTCCGGTCGTTGTAAGTTGATAACGACCGGAAAAAATTCGGTCGTCACCGGTCGTTAAAAGCTCCGACGTTAAAAGTTAACGACCAATTTTACAATCTAGTCGTTAAAGATTCTTTAGTGACATCATTATTTCGGTCTTTATACATGCTTTTAGCGACGGGATTTTTCCCTCGCTAAATTATTGTCCAGTCGTTAAAAATCTCTCATGACGACATCTTTAAGTCAATTGAAGTGCTTTTAGTGACCGATATTCCCTTCGTTGATTGTATAATTATTTTTAACATCCAAAACTCCCTTCGTTAATTTTCACTTATCTGCTTGAGAAACCTGTCGTTAAAGAGTTCTAATGACCACATTTTTCTTCGCTAATATGAAAATTTAATCAATATAATTACGAAAATTTAAATTACATGAATAGTAATAATTCTTTATATGCTTTCATACACGCTCAACAATATGGAAAAATAAATCAAATACTTGATATCTTGTTAATATAAAGAATTAAAATACCATATTTATCATAAACCAATCCAAATTGTAAGACATCATTTTTAACAATTCCTAAAAAGGGAAAGAGTAAAATTGCAGCATATATATGTACATAAGATAATGTCTTGAAATCACCCATGACAAACCAAAAACCTCTTATATATACTTCAATTTGCTCTACACTTTCTTCATGGATAGGTTCTTTGGACTTCGAGTTTTTGATCTGTTAAAATAACAAATTTATGTTAGTTTAGTAACACAGAATAAACAACTAAAGAAGATCATACTAGTAACAGTCCAACTGTTCATGTCATGTTCATTTGTTATTGCCAGAGTAAAGACGACAAAAAAATAAAAAATCAATAAACTAAGACCTTTATTTCACCGAATTTAATGCCACTGCCAGACATATGAAAACCCTTCTCATGAAACATAAACAAAACTATAGCAGCTTTAAACTAAACTATAGAAACTATAGAAAACTATAGCAGCTTTAAACAAAACTATAGCAGCTTTAAACAAAACTATAGAAAACCCTTTTAATGTTGTTGTAACAGTTCCAGTTACAGTAACTCTTAATAGGGTTGTTAAGGATTTGAAGGCTGCTACAACTGGTTTTTCTAAGGGTCCAGGTGCTGGGCAAATATCTGTTGAAGCTGGGCATCAAACATCTAAAGGACAGGGGCAAGTTACTGCTGATTCGCACAAAGAACCAGCACCACAGGTTGTTAAACTCTCAACAGATCAAGCTTGATCATTGGTAATCTTTCACCAAGCAAAACTAATTCTATAGACTTTAAAAATCAGAGGTTAGCGGCGAAGAACATTGAGGTTTCTAACTCTTTTGATGCGTTGGTTAATGAGCATGATTGTGCAATGAACATTACTGTTGCTAAATTTGTTTGGTGTTTTGGAGAATGAACTGGTGTTGGATGATACTGGGATAGGAGAGCAGCAGGTTGATCGAGATGTAACATCAAATTCTAGCCAACCAAAGACTCCAGGCAGTGCAAAAAACCAGCAAATTGTTCCAGTTGTGGACTGCAAGGCAATTGCAGCGGTTGAAGCAACGCCAAGGTTACATTTATCCGATCCAGACTTAGATAAAACGATCTCAAGAAAATTATACAAATGAAATGCTTGTTCCTAAGGACAACAAGTTGTGACGAGTGAATTCTTATGTACTCGCAAAACATGGGCTGATCAATGTGAAGAGGAGGAAGACACTGATTTTGAGAACTTGGGTGATTCTGATGAGGAAGCAGATCATGGTTCCTATACTTCAAATGGAAGGGCAGTGGAGGTGCGCAAGTAGCAAGTTTCAAGCTCTTCTCAAAGAGTGCAATGAGCCAAACTACTTGCTCTGGAAGAAAATGTCAATCTTTCTCCCGTGCATAGATTGCAAAAGAATGTGTTCATTCTGCAAATTTTAAATGCTTCAATATGGAACAAACAATTATTAACATTTTTTTTCAACTAATACACAGAAAACAATGTAGTGTGCAACGGAATCCAACATCTTAATCCTGATATCCATTCCAATGTGTCACACAAAATGGGATAAGTCCAGTTCCTATTTGGTCTGGCACATAGCTAGAAAGTGAAGTAACTCAAGCCCAGGATCTATGTCACTGCAAGAGTCTTAAAAAAAGGGAAAGAGAAGAGGCGTAAAGAAACCAGCTATCACCATCCAACGTAGAAAGGTTACCTAAATTATATAAAATGAGAGGACAATCTAACTCAGTGTGAACTGCATTTGTAAAAGAAGCACAATTAACATTCAGCAAACGAGTTCAAGTAACTTGACATATACCAGCAGACCATGATAGAGCTAAAGCACAAAATTTAAGACTTGGCTTGAGCAACATATCAAATAAAATTGGTGTAATTTCTAAAATAAGGTCCAGAAGGTAGAGGAGACGTGACCTACAAACAACAAAACAGAAAGAATAGGAAGAGATGCCATTTTGACTCAAACACTGTAACGCAAAGATAGTAAATGGCTTAGCAAAGATATCACATCAAGCACACAGGACTGCTAAGATTGCAATACCATTTGCAAAATATGAGTCTCATTTACAGTTCTAGGATGGTGGGTGGGGAAGAAAGAGGGAGAGAGGGGGCTGCAATACCTTGTTTATTTGTAATCAATTGTTAGGCAGCAAAGAGTTTTTAAGAAATAAATGTTGGAAGCAGTGAATGTTGGCAATATGTATGAAGAGGGAGAGGAATGGCAGTGAAGTTTTGGGTACTCTTTATATGATTTTGGACAATTACCTTTGAACTAGCATTATAGTTGAGCTAGGTTCAAGTTTAATTCTCTTAACAAAAACTCTGAGTACACTGATATTTTGCCATCTTTAAACAATAAATAAGTAAATTTTTATATTTGTTGATTAAATTCTGCTACCGAAGCCTTTTAGAAATATTCAGAAAACTCTCAAGTGGATACGAATCAAACATCTAGGAAAAAGGTATAGAGATGCGTGAGCCGTGTGGATTCGTCTTATGGCATTTCCGTTATTTTTGCTTAAATTCACTTGTTTCTTTGAAATTTTTTTATTCCTTAATGACATAAATAAAAAATTCACATGAGCATTACAATATGTTCATCACAGAGTAAAATAGGATTTTAAATCTACTAACCTGTTAAATGATTCAATCTATTGATCACTTGAAGATGGTGATGAAGGATGATCAAACACTATCTTTGCAAGTTGTGCGCATTTACTCCCTACCTCATCATATTTTCTCTCTAGCCCTTCCCGGCGTCCTTTTAGTGTTCCCTTTTTTTTTCCAGTAGCATTCAGCTTCTCTAACAATGCAGCTTTAGAGGAGTTACCGCCTTTAAACTCTCTAGCGGTTATCCCACTACCAAATCCAACTACATGACTCTTTTGTTGAGGTCCGAAAAACCTTTCTACAACCTCAATGTTTGTAAGAGACGGTTCAGATTGCACCAATTCTTTGATTGTATCTTGTGAAATGAAAAATAATTTAATAAAATAATACAACATAGTAAAGAAATAATGTAAATTGAAATTTATAAATAAACATACATATTTCTCGTTGGTTTCAGGTTCAACAAGCTTGTTGTTCTTCTTACGAGTCTCAAATTATTGCCACATCTGGTGGATTACCATCTTTACCTGCCTTCACATTTAATAAACAAGTCAAAGAAATCTTTGTAACAAAGATGAGGTTTCTTAATAGAATTATAAGATTTACTCACTAATTCATAAATGATCTCCCTAATTGGCTTACTACCCGTACGATGAGGCATTCTCAACTTAGACCGATGACCGAGTTTCGTGTACTTGTCTCCTAAATTAACAACATACGAGCAAAATTCTGGTTAACAACTTAATATAACACGATATGTTAATAAATAGCTATGAAATCATACCTTAAATTTTTCAGTAAAAAAATGCTCCTTGACCAGCCATTCTCAATCACTCTTGTCTACCCCTTTTGGCACATATTTTAGAGCATAACGGAATGACTTAAACTTAATATTCTTGTGCATCGATCCTCTCCAATTGTTCCATAACTTTCTCATATGTTTCAAGACATGATCTCATTGATCATTTATCATCACTGTCAAATTTGTCCTGCAATATTTCACAAGTATCATTAAATATAAAACTTATCTTATAAATTGAAAAAATAAAAATTTAACTATGTGTGCTTCCATCATTAACCTTATATTCTTGATTCTTGAATTGGTTTTATAATATAAAAGTCAAATAAAACCAGGTAGAACAATGTGGTATGGCCTGAGTAAGGACATGAATATATACTATATAGGAAATATGCACTTAAAAGTCACTAATGTTCAATGATTTCTATATTGCTCCTTTGTGAATGAAAAAAATGTCTGTAGATCTTCCAAATAGTACCTTATTATTGTGGTTTTGTATTTGTTATTGTAATAATATAACTGGACTGATGTTACAGTGAGTGAACCCACTCACATGGGCACGTGACCAACAGTAAACTACAGTTAAAATTAGAGAAAGACAAATGAATTAACCATTCTTGTAGAGAGGGGAGGGCGTCTTTCACCTCCCTTAAATAGAAAATCTAAACAATATACAAAGCAATTAAGCTAAATACAAATTAATTTGTGATTAAAGAAAACTGAATACTATATCACAATATAATTGGCTGCTTAATTTTTGTAATGAATCTGATTCTTTAAATTGGGTAGCAAATCTGAGGAACTTTCAGAGGCAATTTGAATTAACTTTTGAGTTTGTATAAGAGTTACTATTACATACCAAATGATCAAATTTCCTAAAGAATAGATCTGTTACAAAAAATACTATAGTTAATTTAGATTTTATAAATTTGAATACCAAAATGAAAGAAGAAGAGTACATTTTCAATAATATCAAAAAGAATTTCTCCATAAAATCAGTATCAGTAACCTTAGAAATACCACAAAAAGAGTTGTGGCTTGTTTTAGTTGAAATAAAAATACATGAACCACAATAAACATTTAAAAGACATAAATGCCAATGTGAAAGAAATAAATCAGTATTTCTTTGATGCCCCCTAACAGGAATCAAACAAGGTATAAACATAGAAGTTTTTTGTCACGACCCAAATTTTTTACCGCCGGGATCGTGATGGCGCCTAACATTGAACCCACTAGGCAAGCCAACGTTAATGTTTATTTACCTTATTCATTTATTTTTAACAGATAATAGGTGATGTACAAATCAGCGGAAATAAAAGCGCGAAAGAAAACAAAGTCTAACAACTTGATTAAATGCCATTACGAAATTCATAATACTAAACCCAGAATTTGGTGTCACAACTTCACATACTGTCTAATAATACTACATATAAAGGTCTGAACAAAATAAATACATCTGCCTCAGAATAAGGAAGAACATAATGGAAATAAAGTAGGAGGGGGTGCCAAGGCCTGCAGACGCCTGCAGGACTACCTCGGAATCTCCAAATGAATTGAAGGCAACCTCCTCACTCTAAGGTCCGTAGGGTCCTGTACCGGGCTCTGCACAAAAGTGCAGAGTGTAGCATCAGTACAACCGACACCATATACTGAGTAAGTGTCGAGCCTAACCTCGGCAAAGTAGTGACGAGGCTAGGATACGACAACCAACTAAACCTGGTGCAGTTTAATCATATACGGAGAAAATAATAACAATAAGAAATAAGAAGTTAAATACAAAGAAAGGGGAACATGTTGAGGGAAGAAAATATCAAATGATGGAAATAACGAAGTAAAGCAACAAATTAGAGATCAATTTAAACAACAGAAGTAACAACATAAAACAAGTGGACGACATCACCCTTCGTGCTGTTACTCTCATCCTCACCAAATAATAAGTAGAATGCACGACATCACCCTTTGTGCTTTTACTCTCATCCTCACAATAAATCAATAGAAACGGCACGGCATCACCCTTCGTGCTTTTAATATCATAATATGGCACGGCATCACCCTTCGTGCTTTTACCCTCTCTCACAATATCATACACGACATCACCCTACGTGCTTTACACTCTTCCTCTCCCAAATAAATCAATAACAACAATCCGACAAGGAAATAAACAATACAAACCACAATAATACAACCATAACCTCCCGGCAAGGGAGTCAATAGTAAAATCAATATCATCCCCACAAGGGAAATAACTATAACCAATCTCATCTAGTTACTCAATTTCACGTAGAAATTCTCAACTTGAACCAACACTCAACAACGATCAACACCAAATAAACACCACCAACATAGATAATTGTCAAATTAAACTCAAGTAATGCTTAATTAAAGATCACCTAAATCACAATATTCGACCAACGACATGCTTGACACAAACATATAGATACTCGTCACCACGCCTATACGTTGCACATTATACTAACAGGTAGCAAATAAAATACAATACCTACTCCCTCAAGCTAAGGTTAAGCTAAACACTTACCTCGAATTCCACGACCAAACTCAAGCCTTAATTACCGCTTTCCCGTTAGAATTCGCCTCCAATTCGATTGTATCTAAACAAAATTAGCTTAACAATATCAATAAATGCTAAATAACTCAACCCCAATGCTTGATTATGAGTTTTCTATCATTCTTTCCAAAAAGTCAAAAATCGACTCTGGACCCGCTTGGTCAAAATACGAGGTTCAGACCAAAACCCGATCACCCATACACCCACGAGCCCGAATATATAATTAATTTCGGAATCCGACCCCAAATCAAGGTCTAAATTCCCAAATTTGTAAAATCCCTAATTCTCCTAAATCCCTAATTTTCTACCCTTCAAGAACAAGATTTAGGCCTAGAAATCTAATAAGTGTTAATGGAAAATGAAGAAAACGAGTTTAAAAACACAAACCTAGAACTTGGTGGTGAAATCTCCCTTCAAAAATCGCCCCTAAGCTTCCTTGGCTTTGAAAATATGAAGTTATGGCTAAAATACCATTTTTCTACTATTTTAAGTGCTGGGCGACAGTACTCAGTGCGTTCGCGAAGGGAAGACTATAAGAGGACTTATGCGATCGCAGGATGAGCTGTGCATTCGTGAAGGCTTAGCCCTACCCCGCCTTCGCGTTCGCGTACAAGGGGTCGCCTTCGCATAGCTATCCTAGGTTCTTGGCCAGCCCCCCTTCTATAACTGTGCGTTCGCGTTTGACCTGGTGCGTTCGCGTAGAGTAACTTCCCAATGCTCCGCGTTCGCACCCCAGGTCTATGCGTTCGCATAGAGAAAATCCCAGCCCTCGGGGCGCCAAACCAAACATGTACCCGAGCCCTCGGGGCGCCAAACCAAACATGTACACAACCTTAAAAATATCCTACGGACTTACTCATGCGATCAAATTGCCAAAATAACATCTTAAACAACGAATTTAGCATAAAAATCAAAGGAAAATCTCAAGAACTTTCAAAGTTTCAATTTTCACAACTACGAGTCTGAATCACGTCAAATGACCTCCGTTTCTTACCAAATTTTACAGGCATCACTCAAACACTATATTAAACCTGTACCGGGCTCCGGAATAAAAATACGGGCCCGATATCATCAATTTCAAATATAATCAAATTTACAAAAACTCTTATAATTTCAGTAAAATAATTTCTTTCAACAATTCATTTCTCAGGCTTGGGACCTCGGAATTCAATTCCGGGCATATGACTAAGTCCCATATTTTCCTATGGACCCTACGGGATCGTCAAATCATGGGTCCGGTTCCATTTACCCAAATGTTGACCGAAGTCAGCTTAAATTCAATTTTAAAGTAAAAATTAGTATTT
This sequence comes from Nicotiana knightiana, assembly GCA_005239525.1. Lineage (NCBI taxonomy): Eukaryota > Viridiplantae > Streptophyta > Magnoliopsida > Solanales > Solanaceae > Nicotiana > Nicotiana knightiana. The sequence goes on along the minus strand of ML371475.1, from coordinate 85,274 downwards.
TTCTCAGTTTTTCTTATAAAAGCTTTCTGGATGTACGCCCGGACTACGCACTCAAAACAATGTGAGATAAAAGGAGGTTTTCAAGGCCTGGAAACACTGTTTTGACTTATAAAATGAGAGATGAATTTTTGGGTCATCACATTCTCCACCTCTAAAACAATCGTTCGTCCTCGAACGTACATAGAAAAGTACCTGAATCGGGGAAAAGATGGGGATACCGGCTCCGCATATCGGACTCGGACTCCCAGGTAGCTGCCTCGACAGGCTGACCTCTCTGCTGAACACGAACCGAAGGGTAACTGTTCGATATCAACTGACGAACTTGCCAGTCTAATATGGCTACCGGATCCTCCTCATAGGTCAAATCCTTGTCCAACTGAACACTGCTGAAGTCTAACACATGGGATGGATCGACGTGATACTTCCGAAGCATAGACACATGAAACACTGGATGCACAACTGATAAATTCCGTGGCAACGCAAGTCTGTAAGCCACCTCTCCCACTCTATCAAGGATCACAAAAGGACTGATATACCTAGGGCTTAGCTTGCCCTTCTTCCTAAATCTCATCACGCCCTTCATGGGCGACACCCGAAGTAACACCCGCTCTCAGACCATGAATGCCACATCACGAACTCTGTAGTCGGCAAAACTCTTCTGCCTGGACTGAGCTGTACGAAGTCTATCCTGAATGATATTAACCTTATCCAAGGACTCGTGCACTAAGTCTGTACCCAACAACCGAGCCTCTCCTGTCTCAAACAACCTAACCGGCGACCGACACCGCCTACAATATAATGCTTCATAGGGAGCCATCTGAATGCTCGACTGATAGATGTTGTTGTAGGCAAACTCAGCTAATGGAAAGAACTGATCCCAAGAACCTCCAAAGTCAATGACACAGGCTCGTAGCATATCCTCCAGAATCTGAATAGTACACTCGGACTGTTCGTCTGTCTGAGGATGAAATGCTGTGCTAAACTCAACCCTCGTGCCCAACTCACACTGAACTGCCCTCCAGAAATGCGAGGTAAACTACGTATCTCGGTCAGAAATAATAGACACGGGCACACCATGAAGACGGACAATCTCCCTAATGTAGATCTCTACCAATCTCTTCGAAGAATAGGAAACTACCACAGGGATGAAATGTGCTGACTTGGTCAGCCTATCCACAATAACCCATACTGCATTGAACTTCCTCGGAGTCCGTGGGAGCCCAACAATGAAATCCATGGTGATACGCTCCCACTTCCACTCAGGAATCTCAATATGCTGAAGCAATCCACCAGGCCTCTGATGCTCGTACTTTACCTGTTGACAATTAAAGCACCGAGCTACATATGCCACAATATCCTTCTTCATCCTCCTCCACCAATAATGCTGTCGCAAATCCTGATACATTTTTGCGACGCCTGGATGAATGGAGTACCGGGAACTATGGGCCTCCTCTAATATCAACTCATGAAGTCTACCCACATTGGGCGCACAAATACGACCCTGCATCCGTAAATCCCCATCATCACCAACTGTAACCTGCTTGGCACCACCGTCCCGTACCGTGTCCCTAAGGACACACAAATGAGGATCATCATACTGCCGTTCTCGAATACGATTAAATAATGAATAACGAGCAACTGTATAATCTAGAACACGGCCGGGCTCGGAAACATCCAATCTCATGAATCGATTGGCTAAAGCCTGAACATCCAAAGCAAGCGGTCTCTCCCCGACCGGAAAATATGTAAGACTACCCATACTGGATGACTTCCTACTCAAAGCATCGGCCACCACGTTGGCCTTCCCTGGATGATATAAGATGGTGATGTCATAGTCTTTCAACAGCTCCAACCATCTCCTTTGCCTCAAATTCAACTCTTTCTGCTTGAACAAATATTGCAAACTCTTATGATCCGTGAACACCTCACATGACACGCCATACAAATAATGCCTCCAAATCTTCAGCGCGTGGACAATGGCTGCTAACTCATAATCATGAACTGGATATTTATTCTTGTGGATCTTCAACTGACGTGAAGCATATGCAATGACCTTTCCATCCTGAATCAAAACTGCACTAAGTCCAACCCGAGATGCATCGCAATACACAGTATATGGCCCTTAACCTGTGGGCAAAACCAACACCGACGCCGTAGTCAAGGCTGTCTTGAGCTTCTGGAAGCTCACCTCACACTCCTCTGACCACCGGAACTGTGCACCCTTCTGAGTCAACCTGGTCATCGGGGCTGCAATTGATGAAAACCCCTCCACAAACTGACGGTAATAGCCCGCCAAACCCAAGAAACTCCGGATCTTTGTAGCTGATGTGGGTCTAGGCCAATCCTTGACTGCTGAGATCTTCTTAGGATCCACCTGAATACCATCCGCTGATACAACATGACCCAAAAATGCAACTGAGCTCAACCAAAACTCACATTTCGAAAACTTGGCATATAACTGACTGTCCTTCAGAGTCTGGAGAAAGACTCGAAGGTGCTGCTCGTGCTCCTCCCAGCTGCGGGAATAAATCAGAATATTATCAATGAAGACAATCACGAAGGAATCCAAATAAGGCCTGAACACTCGGTTCATCAAGTCCATGAAAGTTGCTGGGGCATTTGTCAACCCGAATGACACCACTAAGAACTCATAATGCCCGTACCGAGTGCGAAAAGCTGTCTTAGGGACATCGGATGCCCTAATCCTCAACTGATGGTAGCCAGATCTCAATTCAATCTTCGAAAATAACTTGGCACCCTGAAGCTGATCAAACAAATCATCAATCCTCAGCAACAAATACTTATTCTTGATGGTAACCTTGTTCAACTGCCGATAATCTATGCACATCCTCATCGACCCATCCTTCTTCTTAACAAACAACACCGACGCACCCCAAGGTGAGACACGAGGCCTAATAAAGCCTTTATCAAGCAGGTCCTGCAACTGTTCTTTCAACTCCTTAAACTCTGGCGGGGCCATACGATATGGCAGAATAGAAATGGTCTGAATGCCCGGAGCCAAATCAATGCAAAAGTCAATATCCCTGTCGGGTGGCATACCCGGTAGGTCTGCAGGAAACATCTCTGGAAACTTACGGACAATGGGCACAGACTCCATAGAAGTAACCTCGACACTAGAATCACGAACATAGACCAAATAGGCCAACCCCTTCTCGACCATACGCCGAGCCTTCATATATGAGATAACCCTACTGGAAGAATGACTAGGGAGTCCCTCTCCACTCCAGTCGAGGCAACCCCGACAATGCTAAGGTCACGGTCTTGGCATGACAGTCCAGTATGGCATGATAAGGCGACAACCAATCCATCCCCGAAATGACATCAAAATCTACCATATCAAGAAGTAGAAGATCTACACTGGTCTCAAGACCACCAATAACCACTACACACGAACGGTAGACACGATCTACCATAATAAAACCACCCATCAGTGTAGACACATATATAAGAGTACTCAGAGAATCGTGAGGCATAACCAAATAAGGAGAAAAATAAGATGACACATAGGAATACGTGGACCCTGGATCAAATAAAACTGAAGCATCCCTGCTGCAAACTGAAACCATACCTGTGATAACCGCAACGGAGGCCTCAGCCTCAGGTCTGGCTGGAATAGCATAACATAGGGGCTAGGCCCCACCAATCTAAACTGCATCCCTGGGATGGCCTCCTGCTGGCTAACCTCTACCTCTAGTAGCCTGACCCCCACCTCTAACTTCCTGACCTTTACCTCTAACACCTCGACCCCCACCTCTGACTAACTGAGCGGGTGGTGGAACACCTGGTGCCGGAACCATGGCATGAGAACCCTGGTGCTGAGAACTGCTCGAGGCTCGAGGGAAAAATATAGCAATGTGCCCCTGACCACCACAAGTATAACAAGATCTCGGCTGCTGAGACTGCTGGCCCTGAAACTGACCCTGACGACCTGAGTAACCACCCTGAAAACTCTGGAGCGGCGGTACACTAATAGGAGCTGGTGGTGAACTGTAGGGAAACTGATCATAATACTGCATGTGGGAACCACGACCACCTGGAGCACTGTGAGAAACCTGAAGTGCTGACTGAAATGGCCTAGGAGGATGGCCTTTACCAAAAGAATCCCTTCCTCCATATGAGACACCACTGAACCGGCTAAAATGACGAGGCCTCTTGCAGACCCCTGACCACTCCCCAGTGATAGAACCATCTCGACTTGTCTGGCCCCATTGGCTGCATCCTGAAAGGAAATATCACTCCCTGCCTCTCTAGCCATCTGCAATCTGATCGGCGGAGCTAGTCCCTCAATAAACCTCCTCACCCTCTCTCGATCGGTGGAAAGTATCATAATAGCATGATGGACCAAGGTAATGAATCTGGTCTCATACTGAGTGACGATCATAGAACCCTGCTGGAGACGCTCAAACTGCCTCCTATAATCCTCTCTTTGAGTGATAGGGAGAAACTTCCCCAGAAACAAATCAGAGAACTAGGCCCAAGTCAAAGGCGGTGATCCAGCCGGTCTAGCCAAACAATAATCTCTCCACCAGGTCTTGGCGGGACCTGACAGACGAAAAGTAGCAAGGTCGACCCCATTAATCTCCACTATCCCCATGTTCCGTAGAACCTCGTGGAAGCTGTCCAAATAGTCCTGGGGATCCTCTGAAGATGCACCGATATAAGCAGTAGTAAACAGATTGGTGAACCGGTCCAACCTCCACAAGCATTAGCAGACATAGTTGCTCCATCACCGGTCTGAGCCACAATTCCCGGCTGAACTACCCCAACTGTCTGAGGTGCTGGAGTCTGGAACTGAGAAGCCAAATGCTCTGGAGTGCGAGTAGCGGGAGTCTGGGCTCCTCCCCCAGCCTGAGAGACGGCTGGTGCTGTAAGAAGTAAACCTGCCTGAGCAACGCTCTCTATGAGGCCCGCTAGACGGACTAGAGCATCCTAGAGTACCGGGGTGGAAATGAACCCCTCAGGAACCTGATATGGTCCAACCGGGACTTTCTGGGTAGGAAACTCATCAGCAAACTCTACCTGAGGCTGCTGCTCTGGGCTGAGCTATGCCCCTGCCTCAGCCTCTAACACGGCCTCGGCCTCGTCCTCGGCCCCTCATAGAAGCTGCAACTGGAGACTCGGGCTGCTGATCACTGGATGAAGAAGCACGTGTTCTCTCCATATGCGAGAGAATATAGTAGAAATTCAATTAGTTTTGAGAAATCAAATCACACCAAAGAGAAGAATAGATTTAAAGTCATTCATAAACTCTGTAGCCTCTTGTAACGACCCGACCAGTCGTTTTGCGTTATCGGACCCCATTCCCCTAAATGAAACTCCCCATATTGGCTTATTGTGATTTGTGACTTGCGGGGACGGGTGGTTCGGGATTCGGAAGTGTTTAGAGCGATATTGGAACACTTAGTTCCTTAAGGTTGGCCTTTTTGGCCAAGTTTGACTTTGGTCAACATATTTAGTAAATGACCTCAGAATCAAGGTTCGACGGTTCCGATAGCTCCATATGATTATTTTGAACTTGGTCGTATGTTCGGAATGAGTTTTGGATGACCCGGGAGAATTTCGGCGCCCAATATCGAAATAAGAGCTTCCTTAAGTTCATATTGTGGTTTGGGATGTATTTTTGTGTTATCGAGGTTCGAATGGAATTCTAAGACTGGGAATAGTTCCGTTATTCATTTATGACTTGCTTGCAAAATTTGGTGTCATTCTGAGTAGTATAGGTCGGTTCGGCGCATTGTTAGCAAATTCTAGAAACTTAAAGTTCCTAAGTTTGATTCTAGGGGGTTTGAGGTGTGATTTTGAGTTTTAGCATTGTTGTGGGTGTTCTGAAGGCTCGAGCGAGTCCGTATAATGATTTGGGACTTGTTGGTATATTTGGACAGGGGCTCGGGTGAGCCCAGGTGCCTCTCGGCACCAAACGAGGCCAAAAACAAGCTGAAGCAACTGCTGGTGCACCTGTTCTGGTGTGACCGCAGGTGCGGTTGCCCAGTCGCAGATGCGGGACCGCTCCTGCGGTCCCAGCCTCGCAGGTGCGACCCCCAGGTGGGCTGCCCAGTTCTCACAGGTGCGGGCCTTCCCCGCAGGTGCGGAGCCGCATGTGCGGACTCCTGCCCACAGGTGCGAGCCCAGGACCCTTGCCCCTCTTCCGCAGGTGCGAGTCCTTTCTCGCAGGCGCGAGACCGCATGTGCGGTTGTCAAATCGCAGGTGCGAAAACCCTTGTAGGTAGTAAGGTCTTTAAATGCGGGATTATCCCATTTTCACTCCATTTTCTTCCACCATAGACGATCTTGAGAGCTTGGAAAAGAGTCCCAAGACCTAGCTACTAAAAGGTAAGTGAATTCTATCCTAAACTTAGTTAATGCATGAATTCATAGTTGAATTTAACTACCTAATTAGTGGAAAATTAAGGATTTGGGTAGTAACCTAGGACTTTCGAGAATTTAGAGAAATACCTGTGAATTGGCTATGAATTCATACAAAAATCATATATTAACGATCCTTAGGTTATGGGTGAGTGTTTCCTTCGAGAATTTTTGAAATCCGAGCATGCGGTTGGATTTTGGGATTTCTTCAATAATGATGCATTTGACTAAATAGTAGGAGAATTCCATGCTTTGAGTATAATTTGATATATTTACGTAACGTTTGATTAGTTTCGAGTCCTTGGGAGACGAGTTTGGAGTTTCAGGCACTATCTTGGTCCGGGAAGTAGATTCGACACGAGGTGAGTCTCCTTTCTAACCTCGTAAGAGGGAATTATCCCCGTAGGTGATTTAAATGCTATGTGTGATGTTTGTGGGGGCTACGTACGTACAAAGTGACTAGAGTTTGTACGTAGCGGCTATTATTATTATGTCCGGGTAGTTAGGCCCACATCATGCCTTGTTTCTTCCTTGAAATGAACTATATGCTTAATGAATAAATGTTACATACGGCTTATTTCCCTGAGATCATGGAATTTGAGAATTTTTAAGGAATTGTTAACTGAAAAGTAATTTAGAAAAAGAATAATGTTTCTGCATGTGATCGCTTCGAAATTTACATTCCGCGAGCGGAGTGTGATTTCCCCCACTCTCATGGGAGCGGGCCGTACGCCACGGCGGATTGAAAGATGCACTTATGGTTCATGCCGTTCGACCCTCGGCAGTGCATAGATATGAATACTTTATGGCAAAGATGCACTTATGGTTTGGATCGTTCGACCCTCGGCAGTGCATATATATGAGTACTTTATGGCAAAGTTGCACTTATGGTTCAGGTCGTTCGACCTTCGGAAGTGCACATATATGATTATTTTATGGCTCAAGGCGGTTGTCCTTATCCCGTATGCGAATGACAAATTGTTAGTGAATTCATGGATATTGATTTGACAGATATTTGGGGGAAGATAAAGTAGTAATTGTTCATTTACTTCCAGTATTTACTTGGATTTCAGTGCCTTATATATTTGCTGCTTCACTACCTATACATGCCTACCAATTTCATCATATTCTATTATTGTTAGACCTTAGTGAGTGTCAAGTCGACCTCTCGTCACTTCTTCTTCGAGATTAGACGGGATACGCACTGGGTACATATATATATTTATGTACTCATGCTACGCTTCTGTACTTAATTGTACAGCTTCTGAGGCTGGTGCATCTGGTTGTCAGACCGGAGCTTGATTCTGATTATAGTGGGACCTGACTTCACGGTGAGCTGCTTCTCCTGGCGATCTCCGACAGCAACGTGGAGTTTGTTTTGCTTATTTCCCGTCTATTCCTTTCAGACAATGGGATTGTATATTATATCTTTTGTATATTCTGTTAGTATGCCCGTAAGACTTGTGACACTAGTTCCTGGCACACACACGTGGTAGTTATTATGGATTACAAGTCTGTATATATGTTGGCTTAGGCCTCCTTATGACCACTTTTGATTTAAAATGGCTAGTGATCCTTTTTGATTTATGTTATAAGCTTTAAAACTTGGTATATGTTGAAATGTTTAACCAAATAAGAAAGAACCCTTAGTAAATTGAGTGTTGGCTTGTCCGACCCCGCTGTTGGGCGCCATCATGACCTGAGTTAGGATTTAGGGTCGTGACAACATGGTATCAGAGCACTAGGTTCACGTAAGTCTCACAAGTCACGGGCAAACCCAGTAGAGTCTTGCGGATTGGTACAGAGACGTCTGTATTTATCTTCAGGAGGCTATAGGGTGTTAGGAAACCTCTCTTTATTCTTATTCTATCGTGCAGTCGATGGTTTACTAAATCTCATTCTTCTATTCTTTCACAGATGGTGAGGACGCGTGCATCTGATGTTCCAGACCCGGGAAGGGCTGCTACCCCGTTGTCCAAGGCCGTGGCAGAGGCCGGGGGAGGGCACCGACCCGAGTTAGGGGACGAGGGCGTCCTAGAGCTATTCCGATTGCACCACCACTAGAGGATCCTATCATAGAGGAGCAGGACGAGGTGCCCCCAGCGGATCCTGCTCCAGTAGACTTCATGACGGCGCCAGGATTTTAGGAGATCATGGGCCGTATGATTAGATTTATGGACACTATGTACCAGGCTGGTTTATTTTCAGCAGATCCTGCCGCTTCTCAGGCGGGAGGTGGAGTCCAGACCCCTACTGCCTAGGCTACAGGCCAGACAACAACATTACATCATACCCCGGGTACACTGTCCTGCCTGTTGCAGCAGCACCTGAGCCCAGACGAGCTGCGGACGATGATCTACAGAAGTTATTGGATAGATGGAATCAATTGCACCTCTAGTCTTCGGGGGTGAGCGAGAGGATGCCCAGGATATTGTGGACAGGTGCATGGACAGACTACACAACATGGGGATACTAGAGCCCCATGGAGTGGATTTCACTACCTTCCAGTTGGAGGGCAGAGCTCGTAGGTGGTGGCAGTCCTATATTCTCAGCAGGCCAACAGATTCTCCTCCTGTCACTTGGGAGAAGTTCACTCAGATGTTTCTAGATAGATATATCCCACCCTCTGAGAGGGAAGAGCTACGGTATCTGTTTGAGCGGCTAGAGCAAGGACAGATGTTAGTGACAGATTATGAGGCCAGATGTTCAGTGTTGTCTCGCCATGCACTCATGATACTACCTACTGATGCAGAGAGGGTGCGGAGATTTGTGGCTGGGTTGCATCCAGGTATTAGGGCCACCATGGCCCGAGAGGTGGAGATGGGTACTCCTTATCATCTCGTGGTAGAAATTGCTCGCAGGATCGAGGGGTATATGTCGAGGAGCAGGGAGCAGGGGAAGCAAGACAAGAGGGCTAGATTCTCCGGAGATTTCAGAGGTTCCCCAGTTAGGGGAAGAGGTCAATTTAGCAGTAGTCAGCCCAGCAGGCCTTCATATTCAGCACCTCCACTACCTCCCCAAGGTGTTCCACGAGGCCTCATTTCAGCGCCATGCCAGAGCATTTCTACCGTCCTCCAGCCATTCAGAGTTCACCCAGTGGTTATCCCAGCCATCCGAGATCCTCCAACCCCTATTTCAGTGATATGCCAGAGGGCTCACATCGCCCTCCGGCCATTCAGGGTTCTTCTTCGGGGCAACATACTATGATACATGGAGGTTGTTACGAGTGTGGGGATCCAGGTCATATGAGAAGGCATTGTCCCAGGTTTCAGGGCAAGGCCGTGCAACAGGGTTATCAGCCGATGGGTCCAGCACCAGCAGTCCGGCCACCTAGAGGTGGAGGAAAGGTCGGCATGGGTCGTCCTAGAGGTGGAGGCCAATCAGGGGGAGGTCGGGCAACTCTTGTTCACTCTGGCGGAGCTCAGTCTTCCGGTACTCCAGCTAGATTCTATGCCATTCCAGCCAGATCAGATGCGGTGGCCTCAGACGCCGTGATCACAGGTATTATCGCAGTATGTGGTAGAGAGAATACAATATTATTCGATCTAGGATCTACCTATTCATATGTTTCAACATTATTTGCTCATTTTCTAGATGTTCCTCGCGAGTCCTTAGGTTCTCCTATATATGTGTCCACTCCTGTGGGTGATTCTGTGGTGGTAGACTGGATCTATCAGTCTTGTGTGATCACATTCTGTGGATTCGAGACCAGAGCAGACCTTTTATTGCTCGACATGGTCGATTTTGAGGTTATTCTAGGCATGGATTAGCTATCTCCTTATCATGCCGTGCTAGATTACCATGCCAAGACAGTTACTTTAGCCATGCCCGAGTCTCCTAGGCTGGAGTGGAGAGGTTCTTCAGTTAGTGAAGCCAGCCGGGTTATTTCATTCCTAAAGGCTCGACATATGGTCGAGAAGGGTTGTCTGGACTGTCTTGCTTATGTGCGGGACACCACCGCCGAGTCTCCGACGATTGATTCTGTCACGTCCCAAAGTACCCCCGAGACGTGACTGACACCTAGCTAACACCACCCGCAAGGCGAACCATACTTTCATACCTTAGCCATTAGTTTGCAACCTTTGATAATTAAACGAGTATCCAAATAATATGATAGTTAATTACGAACAATAATATCTCGAATATTAAATTTAAAACTCTAGCTCAAATCCCACACTAGAACATGGAGCATCTAAGATAATTACAAAAGATATCATATGAATAAATGATAAAGACTCTTTTGGAAGCCTCCACAAACAATGTGGCGGCTCACCTCAATAACTGAATCAATTCTAGCGAACCCGTCAGCTACTAGCTCCGTCTTCACCAATAGTATCTGCATAGACATACAAGTGAGGATTGAGTTATACGTAAATATAACCCAGTAAGATCCTCGACCCGCCACTTTAAATACCTCTGGAACAAGCGTTAGAAAATACAAACACACCACAACACGAATGATATAGTAAATATGATAATTATACAATAACTCAATATAGGTGTATCAACAGAGTTTTTAAGAATTAACCAACAAGAATACCCACTGAGGACTTATCATAATTGCAGTGAAAGAAATTTACCAACACACCTACGAGTTCACAAAGGCACTACAATGCCTCAAATATGTAACAGAGCATACACAATGCTCACTGAAGCATACACAATGCCCCAAATATATCGAGAAGCATACACAATGCTCGGGTGATGTACAAAGGCATACACAATGCCCCAGCATCATGGCGCACAACCGTATCAAAGTCAACATCATGGCGCACAGCCGTATCAAACTCAACATCATGGTGCACAACTGTACCAAACTCAACATCATGGCGCACAACCGAATCAAGCTATCAAACAGCTTATAAAATAATATTTTTTTTTGTATTCTTCATAAAATATTATATTTGCGGCTGGTCTAAGACCACCGATTCTGCCAAGCGCATGCTTGTCCCAAAACATGGACCAGGCAGAGAAAACACACTTTCAAAATGAATTTTAGAAAAGCAAGTATCAAAGCTTAAAGTCTCACTTACCTCACTAGCGAAAAGTTCCCCAACCTGGCAACGTGTTGAACACCAACAAAACGGCCTCCAATGGCCTCAATCTATCCAAAATATTGAATAACACGTCCTAACAGTCTAAATGCATAATTTCCAAACTCTTAGGACAAGTCAAAATCAAAGTCAACTCCCAGTCCAATTACTAAAAAATTTGTACAAAATTAAATATCAACTAAAATAGCCGAAACAGTGCTTGGCTGCAGAACACATTACATATGATTCTTAATCCTCCCAATATCATTCTTAAAATTCCTAAACATTGCCAACTATTGAATATTATTACTCCTAACCCTGAAAATCATGAATAAATTACCATATGCCATAAATTTGGCACCAAAAATAAGAAATTGGTACTGCCAGAATCGGTTTCGATATGCAATGCAGTACCTATTCTCATTTTAAATTTATGAACTCATTCTTTTGCATAATTGTCATGATCTAATCATGATCTAATCATTATAAAGGTAGAGAAAATATCTACTTTCTGTAAATTCAGTTTAATACACTTGGGTAGGAACAATCTTACAAATACGCGATTTACATAACTATTTCATTCCCAAAAGATTACCCTTATTATTGTCTATTCATTAGCTAATCATTACAAATATACAAGTGTGAATTACATGTACCTAGTTATGATTTTTCCTCGCCAAAATCCTTTCAATTGTGATAGCCGCAGTAAATCTTTCCAGGACTCCTTCACGTTAGTTTAGTTTTCTGATCTTTTATCTTATTTAGTTGTTGTTATCTCTCTATTATTTAAGACCTAATTTACTCCTTTTCCCCTACACCTTAGGTTTTTGGACGTGTGCCCTATATGGGTCTAGCCCGTTTCATTACCATTATTCAATATTTTAAATATTTTACTATCCAACTTAATATGTGTAATAGTTAATTAGGTTCACTAACATTTAATAAATTATCAAACTCATAAATTAATAAGTATATATAAAAAAATCGGTTATTACATTCTCCCCCACTTAAACACACGTTCGTCCTCGAACGAGTTAGAAAGTATACCTGATTTTTTAAATAACTATGGCACACACTTCACATGTTTGTCTCGTACTCTCACTTAGCTTTCTCAATTGAATATGCACCACAATATATTTTCATTTAAGAAACCTTCTTCGAGCTTAGTTAACACACTTGTCTATCAACATTAGATATTGAACATTCCTTGTAAGTCATGTTTTTAAATTAGTTTCACTTTCTCGAGATGAATTATATGTCTATGGTCATGAACGTATCATTTATACGACATATTATAACCTCTCTCATGAGGGAAACCTTCAAACTATTTTTTTCCCTTTCGTGAACCCTTATCTACTTTATATTGTCCGAAGTCATCCCGTATTGAAATGACAAGATCTCATATTGAGTTAGCAACTATTATCATGTAGGACCTTGGTTAAAAGTAGCTGATCATGAATCACTCACCGGGTAATATCTAGATGGCTAGTGTTGGACTGGACGCTTATATTCTCTCACACCTCCATTGCGCTGGAACACATCCAAGCGCCACAACCCCAACATACATACAACATTGCTGGAACACATTCAAATACTCCTACATATCTCTCACACATAGCGGCAATAGAAAAAATTCATACACTCCTACATGACACTCTTACGCACAACGGTGCTGGAACACATCCACATACCCCTACATTAGTGTTACGTGTACTATTACTCTTGTCACGCATAACAATATGGGAATCTCTTGCCATTGCACCATATCTCGCGCAGATTGCTATAAAATTTAATATATTGTATAAGCAATTTAGATTGAAATCAAGCGCACGATCTCACTGAGTCTGTCACAATCACCTAAACTAGGATCACAACTAACTCAACAAATGTGTAGACTAACTATAAAGTTTACAATTATCTATTTTCAATTTCTCTCATAACCAATCATGTTTTGTGGTAAATTTTTGAGTCTCTAACACTCGCATTAACATATGAATAGTTCAAATGTGAAGGAGCAGGCATGTATGATGTCTCGTATCACCATTCTGCTGTTGTTAGCTCTTTTTTTTTAAATCTGAAAGCATATTTGTGGATATCGAAGGTACTTAATATCGTAAACATGTATCTCCTCGAATGAAAATTTTCTCAAATCAACGTCTACGGTGTAACCACGTCAACCCTTTAGTTATAGCATTCTCTTTGTTAACTGGCAAGTAGGTCTCATCTCTAAAAGCTGATCACTAGCCCCAACAAATTTAGGAATTTCGTACTAGATAACTTGCTTACTTGAACAAGCACTACTATAATGTCACACATACTAGTTTCTTAATAGGCTTAATACCATTTCATTTGTCACCCTTTTTACTAGACATCACGAGACTTAAATAAACTAGCCTTCTGTATTTAAGTTGTAACATTATGATGCCAATAGAACCTTCCTCAGCCGTTGTATATGCTTTTATCAACTCCCAAACTATTTTCATGTGTCATATCAAACATAACAATTAGAAGGCAAAGAAAAGAATTAAATACTCAGTTTATTTAGCCATATCAATTATTAGTGCCTTCGACTATGCAAAAGATATCATCAAATATCCATAAACCATAACAAATCTTCGAATATATTTTTTGAAATATACAACTCTTTTATCTTTCACTTATTGTATATGGGTCACAACTCTATTTTAGAACTTGAGATAACACCTTGTAACTGAGGGCACAAATCATCTATGTATTGTAAAAGATACTTGTCCTTTATGACACTCTAAGTTATCTGTTAATTTATCGATAAACAAATGCATAGTTCCAGCGTCTTTCTAAACCAACAGAACTTCAGCATCTCAAAAGCGATATACTTGGTATGGTGAGCTCTTAACCCCGAAACCTTGGAACTTTATTTTTTTTAGCATTTATTCCTTTGACCGTACAAAGCCATTCTATAATATAAAATACAATAGACTAAGTTTCTAGAAATATATTAATACCCAAGTCTATCTCCTCCATAAGTGGTACACTCGATAAGTTCTCTGAAACACATTCGGAAAATTCATTAACCACAAAGACTAACTCTATGGCCGACTATTCAACGCCAAAACCCCGAGTTATAGTAATGTAACACATACTAATCACCTATCACATATAAACCATTTACTGACGAGGCAATTTTCCTATAGATATACCAAGTGAATCTTTGTACTAGGCTCAACCGAAAAAAAAATCGTCAGCCTTTTCATGGGAAGCAAGCGTAGGGAAATATGAATCCATCTACTCCAAGCTCAAGATAACTTCAAGTAAACCATCGTAAGTTATAAAAAGTTCGTAAGTACTCACAACTCTAAATTGTATTCACACATGTCAGATACGTCGGTCAACCATGGTAAGACTCCCTCACTTGGGTTGAAATCACAAATAGTACATCTAAAGTACCCAAATCCTCTCTTTATCATTAGGTGTTGTATCACCTCATAATATGTTGCTCATTTTCCTCAAATATATTCTATACTAAACACCATGTATATTAACAAAATCGTGTGAACTGATTATTATTATTATTTTTTCTTGACAGATGTCTCAATATTCCACGTCTTACCTTTACTTTAATAGCTAATCATAACACTTTGCTAAGTTTCATATTCAATCTCTTACTTTGTTAGTGCATTAAACCATATACTTAAGTCTTATTTTCTCTCACAAACTTGCATTCATTTACGGGACATCACCATTAACAAGTTTCGCATCAAGTAGTTCCACTATCATACTTATACTTAATGCACTTGGATTATGTATGCTTATTCCAAAGTCATACGTATAACACTATTATCAAGATATTATTAATACTATCAAATCTATTAAAGAGGCATGAAGTTAGTAAATTGTTTAACCACTTTCCTCAAAATATCTTTCACCACCAAGCCCCACAATCTAAACATGGATAAACTGTTATACTTCTTACATTTCTCGCGCAACTCTTTTCTCTCCTTGCCAAAATCATAATTGAAGTTTATATTCACAATATTGAACATGGATAATTCGCTCTTAGAAGATAATCATATTATTATGACACTTTACCGTTCACACATATTTAAAACTTCTCACCTTCAACAGTGGAAAGTAACTGTAGGTGTAAGGTTAATCGGGCGCTAGTCAACTTTTTTTTTGAAAGTTTCATAGGGACAATTCCTAAAAATTGCCAACTATTGAATATTATTACTCCTAACCATGAAAATCATGAATAAATTACCATATTCCACCAAAAATAAGAATTTGGTACTGCCAGAATCGGATTCGATATGCAATGCAGTACCTATTCTCATTTTAAATTTATGAACTCATTCTTTTGCATAATTGTTGTGATCTAATCATGATCTAATCATTATAAAGGTAGAGAAAATATCCCTTGCCACGCATCGATGATTTTTTTGATCAGTTGCAGAGTGCTCGGGTGTTTTCTAAGATTGATTTGAGATCGGTATACCATCAATTGAAGATTCGGGCCTCGGATGTTCCGAAGACTGCTTTCCGTACGAGATATGGCCACTATGAGTTCCTGGTGATGTCCTTTGGCTTGACTAATGCCCCAACAACATTCATGGACTTGATGAATAGGGTGTTCAGGCCGTATATTGATTCCTTTGTCGTTGTCTTTATTGATGACATCTTGATTTACTCACGTAGCCTAGGGGAGCACGAGCAACATTTGAGAGTTGTGCTCCAGACTTTGCGGGAATAGAAGCTATATGCTAAGTTCTCCAAGTGTAAGTTCTGGTTGGATTCCATAGCATTCTCGGGGCATGTGGTATCTGGAGAGGGTATCAAGGTTGATCCCCAGAAGATCGAGGCAGTTCAGAGTTGGCCGCGTCCTACTTCAGCTACAGAAATCAGGAGCTTTTTGGGTCGAGAAGGCTATTATCGCCGATTTGTGGAGGGGTTCTCTTCGATTGCAGCTCCATTGACTAGATGGACTCAGATGAGTGCCCCGTTCCGGTGGTCTGACGAGTGCGAGGCGAGCTTTCAGAAGCTCAAGGCGGCATTGAGTTCTGCACCAGTCCTGGTATTGCCTTCTAGTTCTGGGATGTACACTGTATATTGCGACGCTTCACGCATTGGCTTGGGATGTGTGTTGATGCAGGGAGGGAGAGTTATTGCTTATGCTTCATGCCAACTGAAGGTTCATGAGAAGAATTACCCTGTGCACGATTTGGAGTTGGCGCTGATTGGTCATGCTCTTAAGATTTGGAGGTACTACTTGTATGGGGTGTCCTGTGAGGTTTATACAGACCACTGCAGCTTGCAGCACTTGTTCAAACAGAGAGATCTTAATTTGAGGCAGCGCAGATGGCTTGAGTTGTTGAAGGATTATGATATCACCATTCTTTATCATCTGGGAAAGGCAAATGTGGTAGCAGATGCCTTGAGCAGGAAGACAGAGAGTATGGGTAGTTTGGCTTATATTGTAGCAGAGGAGAGACCTCTAGCCTTGGACATTCAGTCCTTGGTTAATCGCCTGGTGAGATTAGACCTTTCAGAGCCTCGTCGAGTTTTAGCACATGTGGTTGCTCAGTCTTTGTTATTGGGGGCGATTAAGGCCCGATAGTTCGATGATCCGTGCTTAGCAGAGCTTCGGGAGACAGTGGTACAGGGTGGTTCCAAGGAGGTTACTATTGGCGAGGATGATGTTATGAGACTTCAGGGCTATTTATGTGTTCCTAATGTTGATGTCCTGAGGGAGAGGATTCTAGAGGAGGCACACAGTTCTCAGTATTCTGTTTATCCTGGTGCTACGAAGATGTATCGTGATTTGAAGCAGCATTACTGGTGGAGGCGGATGAACAAGGACATTGTGGGGTACGTGACTAGGTGTCTTAATTGCCAGCAGGTGAAGTATGAGCACTAGAGGCCAGGAGGTCTACTTCAGCAGATGCCCATTCCTGAGTGGAAATGGGAGTGCATCACTATGGACTTCGTGGTTGGGTTGCCTCGGACTTTGCAGAAGGTTGACGCAGTTTGGGTCATTGTGGATAGATTGACCAAATCGGAACATTTCATTCCTGTAGCTACTACATATACTTCTAAGAGGTTAGCCCAGATCTACATTTGGGAGATAGTTCGGTTGCACGGTGTGCCGGTGTCCATTATATAAGATCGAGGTCCTCAGTTCACCTCGCACTTCTGGAGAGCATTACATAGTGAGATGGGTACCCAGATACACCTCAGCACAACATTTCACCCTCAGACTGATGGCCAGTCGGAGTGTCACGACCCAAAATCCCTAAGGTCGTAATGGCGCCTAACACAAGGTCAGACAAGCCAAAATATTAATTAATTGAAATAACTTTCCAGTTTTAACATTTTCAAAATCGTTAACTTTTCTTGTATTTCATAATCAGATAAATAAATTTTAGTAAACTTAAATACGACAGCACATCAATTCAATTTAATGAAATAAATCCCAACACGTCCCCAGAACCCGGTGTCACAAGTACATGAACAATTTCTAAGAATTTTACAAATATTACAAAGCCTGTCCGAAATACGACTGGACCATGAAATTTAAAATGAAACAGATACAGTATGAAGGTGACTCTGTCAGCTGCAGATCGCCTCCGGAAGATGCAACTCGCCTAAGTTTCCGAATCCTCCACATTGCTATGAAAATACCTGTGCAATAAAATGCACAGCAAGTGAAACATGAGTACAAAAACAACGTGTACTCAGTAACTCGCCTGCCTAACCTCAGAGAGGTAATGACGAGAGGTAAAATTAGACACTTACTAAGGTCCGACAATACAACATATGACAGAATACGATGAAATACAATAGACATGTAAGACAGTGAGCAACGAGTACATATCAAGTACAGAAATCCAGGTAACCACTAAGAATAATCAACAATGTACACTTTCATTTTTCCCAAATACATGTCAAACCAATACCAATAGAATAGTACCAAATAGTCATGCGCACACAAGGGTAAGACAACCGGCCGGAGTCATAAGATAGTCAACCTCTCTATGCACTGCCAAAGGATCGATCGGCCCGTCCTAAAAGTTCATCTCTCAACCTCTCTACGCACTGCCGAAGGATCGATCCCCTTCCCAAAAGTACGGCTCTCAATCTCTCTACGCACTGCCGAAGGATCAATCGGCCCGTCCCAAAAGTGCATCTCTCAATCTCTCTACGCACTGCGAAAGGATCGATCGGCATGTCCCAAAAGTGCGGCTCTCAATCTCTCTGTGCACTGCCGAAGGATCGATCGGCCCGTCCTAAAAGTGCACCTCTCAATATAATATGGCTAGCCTGCTCGCGAATCATACATGCGACTCAGGTGCTCATAAGTATACATACACAATTACAGGGTCTTTGTGCTCGCGAATCACTCAAGCTACTCAGGCACCCAAAGTTACACATATCCACATATTAAATTCAGTTTTTATCCAGAAAACCATTTTCTCAGGAAAATGATAAAGTCTTTATTAAGAGAAACATGAAATATATGTTTTGAAATCTTTGTTTTTGAAACTCATTTGTCCAGTTTAGTAATACTCCATGATACATCCCAGTCAAGGTACACATATATTCACAGCGGAAATAATTCTCCTTTTAGAGGGTTAACAATATGAACTCTAGTTTTCTTTTAAACTTTCAATCACGTTTTCGGTCATGTGAACAATTTAATATTACAGGCAGGGTTACAGGTACACACATAAAGCATGCTAGTGGGTCCTAGGCTACCCGGACATGGCATAATAGTAGCTACGCATGGACTCCCGTCACCTCGTGCGTACGTAGCCCCTGAAGATAATAACATGTATTTAATTCACCTAGGGGGACGATTCCCCCTCACGAAGTTAGAAAGGAGACTTACCTCGTGTCGAACCTACTTTCCGGGTCAAGAATGTACCCGAAACTCCAAACTCGTCTCCCAGGGACTCGAACTAGCTACAAGTTACTTAATTATGTTAATAAATGCTAAATGAATCAATTCTAATGCATGGAAGTGAGTTTTTATAAAGTTTTTCCCCAATAGTCAAAAATCGAACCCGGGCCCGCTCGGTCCAAACCCGAAATTCGGTCCAAAACCCGATTACCCATTTACCCTCGAGCCCGGATATATAAATAGTTTTGGAATCCGACCTCAATTTGGGGTCTAAATCCCCAAATTTCAATATTCTTAGGTTTTACCCAAAATTCTCAATTCCACCATGAAAGCCCTAGGTTCTAGGATGAAATCTTGTAAAAAGAAGATAAGGAGTGAAGAAAATGAGTTAGAAATCACTTACCAACGTTTTGGAGAAGAAAAAGTGTTTGAAAATCGCCTCTTATGTTTTTGGAGTCTTCAAAAATGAAAAATAACTGAAAATACCACTTATTTATACTCCTCTCAGGCCCCCCACCGCGGTCAGCGAAAACGAGACTGCGGCCGCGCTAGCAAAGTCAAGAAAAACTGAAGAAAACTAAGAAAAATGACTGCAGTGACCTGCTTTAGTAATTTTGCCATTACTTTCCCTACAGATGTCCAAATTATCATTTATTTATCTTTCTAGAAACTAGAAACGAAGGGCTACAACTTTTGTTTTTAAATCATCTCAAAATTCTTTGTAGATCAAACGATATAGGCCTCCGAAGTAGGACCAGTGATCAACTCCTCCACCGCGGACCGCGAAGGCACGACTGCGACCGCGAATCCCTCCACCGCGGCCAGCACAAAAAGAACCCCGGCCCGCGATGGTGGGTATAGAAATTTGACCCCTCAGACCTGCAACAACTATATTTTAGCCTAAACACATCCTAGGACCTACCCGGAACTCACCCGAGCCCCCGGAACTTCAAACCGAACGTACCAACAAGTTCCAAATCATCCCACGGACTTGCTCGAGCCTTCGGAACACCCAAAACAATGCTAAAACTCAGAATCACACCTCAAAATCCCTAGAATCAAACTCAAGAACTTTAAGTTCTTGAATTCATTAACAATGCGCCGAACCGACCTATACTACTTGGAATGACACCAAATTTTGTGAGCAAGTCATATTCGACATTACGGACCTGCTCCTACTTCCGAAATCACATTCCGACCCCGATATCAAAATTTCCACTTCCGGTCGGATTCTTCAAGAAAAAAAAACCCTTCAAATTTCTAACTTTAGCCAAATGACTTTAAAATAACCTGCGGACATCCGAATTCACTTTCGATCGCGCTCCCAAATGGACTCGAAATCCCAAACGGACATATATAACACTGAAAGGCCTTCCAACCCAAAGTTATGAAATTTCTTCTAAAATGCTAACTTCCACAATATACGCCGAAACGCTCCCGGGTCATCCAAAACCTGATCCGGACATACACCCAAGTCCGAAATCATCATACGAACCTGCTGGAACCTTCAGATCCTGGTTCTGATGTCGTTTTCTCAAAATTTCAATCTTAATCTATTTCTTCAACTTAAGGCTTCCGAAATGAGAATTTTCCTTCCAATTTGACCCCGAACTTCTTGAATTTCAACTCCGATCATACGCACAAGTCATAATACCTGAAATGAAGCTGTTCATGACTTCCAACCGCTGAACGATGCGCTAGAGCTCAAAACGATCGGTCGGGTCGTTACATTCTCCCCCACTTAAATAGATGTTCGCCCTCGAACGTGCCAAGAACTTCTCTTGAGTTATCTGAAATCACTGTTTAACACCTCGTGCATCTACCCGTGTTGCTACAACCCAACTGAATATATAAGCTTTGATAAAATCTGAAGATAACCTCCCTTATCCCTACAGCAAATTCCGAACTCAATTCCAACACCGGAAATTCTGTGCCAGGCCCTTTTCTGATATATGAACACCGTATTAACTACCACACAAGGCACCAGAACACAACTGCGTACCTTTGCTGGCACCATACACTGCATAGTCCATCATCTAACCACAATGACGCTCCCTGAACCTTAATAGCCAGAATTCTACGAATTTGATGCTCTCAATGCACTTTATAAGATATATACATACATCCTTCTATAATGCTGGCGATACCATCACAATGGAGGAGATGTGCATAAATTCATATTCAACTGCAGAGTTAACAAATCCTTGAATACCTCATCGCACCGATCCCTTGTCCAATAATCTCGTCTCACCCAGTATGAACTGTTCAAATAGCAAATCATCCAAGACATGAACGACAATAAATGGCAAAATGTGCCAATAGGCCACAACTCGAACATGATACATAAGAAATGACTCAGAAAAGGACTACTCAACTCACGCAACTAGTATAAACTTTCCTTAGAAAAATAGGAAGTAAAACACAAGGAAAAAGAATTATAGGAGCCCTACACAACATCACACTGTTGCAGCGTGCAACCCGATCCAAATAACATACTCGTGGCGGCGTGCCACCCGATCCTAAATAACATCATCTTGGCGGCGTGCCACCCGATCCAAATAACATCATCGTGGCAGCGTGCCACCCGATCCAAATAACATAAAACTCACGTAAGGAAATATATATACAGAGCTGATTTGCGCACTATTACAATTTACTGAATATCGATCATAAGCACGCTAAGTGCATAATACCATCCTGGGGAGATTAATAAATCCGTAGGCTACATAACTCAAGCAAAACAATATATATATATATATATAT
>ML371475.1:21157-62525 GCA_005239525.1 Nicotiana knightiana | reverse complement strand
CATAATACCATCCTGGGGAGACTGATAAAGCCGTAGGCTACATAACTCAAGCACAACTGAGGTGCGATATATATATATATATACACTCTAGATCTCAGGAGCTATCCTGCTCACATAACATCCCCACCACGCGGGACCTCAACACATAGGAAATTATTAAGCTGTTTCACAACTCGTACGACACAACCACAATAACATATAAATTCGACGAAGACGGAACAACACCCGCTGTTCTAATACCTCTCCATGAAAAGCGCTCTACTGAAAGGAACATGCCTGGCTCATACGGAGCCCATAATCATATTTAAATCCATCCACAAACATCGAGCCACCTTGCTCGCACCAACTAAGCTAATAGCTTTTTCCTGGGTCCACATTAACCCATCTTCCCTCATAATACACGAGAACAACCATCATCATCAGGACTAACACCCGATAATCCATAATCAACTGAACCAAACGCCCTCTAGGCGTAAATTCTTAATTAAGCAATATTGCACTTCTTTATACTCAGTCCAAATCTGAAATCCATCAAGTGACTACATGTCACACTTTGTACAATCTTTTCGCGGTCATTCTTCCACGACCTTCCACACAAGGCGACAAGCCTACCCATCCATAACACAGACCACACTAAGGCCGCAAAACACATCGAGAACCCATGACCAGGGTACATAGCCTCTCTCACTGAATATCAATCTCAGGTGACACTGAAGATAACACCAGCTTACTCTGAACTTTCAAATCACTTTGTCTTGCTCTTCCGAGCTCATGACGTCCTTATAAACATCGGACCTCAATCTCGATTCTTACTCCCAGTTACATACAAGAATTCCATCATAACTTCTGAACCACCAATAGGGTGAACACTTCATCATATAGGAACTTTTTACTTAACTCATTCAAGAGTACCATCTCAACACACGAGTGAATTACCATTATCACCCAATCATGCAAATCCTTAAGTAGTAGTCTATACTACCATAACCCTTTCGAGGGTCCGCCTACACCTGGCAGGCCATAGCACTCAAATGCTCCCACCTGAGATCCGTTACGACGATCGACAAGCCCCGCACACACCGACACAAACCACATGCATAACTAAATCACATCAAAGGAACCGATCACTACCGCAAATGTGCCAGTTCAACCATGGCTAATCAATCTATCTCCTTTTAATCATATTCAATTGCCTCAGGAATAATAACAACTTCCTTCAACCCATAGCAACTCAAACCTCACTCATCCTGAGTGACCTTGATTCATTAAACTACGCAGCCCAAATCCCGCAACCCGTCTCATACCCTTCTGATTATTATTTTCTTTAACCCGGAGTCTATTTCTCTCACTCCTCCAATGCTATTCTGCGTGCTGAAACATATCATAGAACATTCCAACCATCCTTCCTTTTTCTTAGATATTACTCTGCAAAAGCTCGATTCTCGATCATAATGCTGCCTGAAATCCTTAAACGCCGCATTCTTAACTTTTGAACTCACTAAGACTGCTATTGAGAGTCACCCACTCCGACTGGCCCCAAATACAATCAACTCTAGGGCTCTCCTAGCACAGGAACACCCTTTTCAATGAAACACGTGACTGAGTCACTAACCTGACAACTCACCTATGCCTTAAGCAAAATTCTGGATCTTCCAGATCCTAACCTTGGCCCGACAGGGCCAACTTTTTCACACATTCATCAAATCCCACGCACAATCAGCATTTTACTCCTTTCCCTTAGCTGAAACAGCTTGCCAACACGCCGACAATTCGCAACCCTATGAGAAGACAACCCTACAGCCCTACTGCAGATGGTGGGACTCCCCTACTTAGCGCGAAGCCACTCCTTGTACCACTTTAGACCCTGCTGAGACCCTTTCTCCTTTGATAACACGATCCCTGCCAACCGCATTCTTCAACACTTCTTCTCGATACTCTGACCCCACGCAACCGAAGAAACCATAGCACTGCCGAACCTAACACATTCCATTCGATCAATGACGACGATTACACGTCACAGGTGCATATCCCCATCTCACTGGAAGACACCCAGTCTTACTACCTTATCAATCCCAACCGGACCATTCATAACCCAAATGTCATTCCTCTGCCGGCATAAAAGCACTGAAATCTCAAAATCACACTCTGAGAAGACCTCCCTTCAAGCCATTCATCACCCCCAACCTATGGGCAAGCATTCCATCATCATATCAGCACCACATGACAATCAATTACAACCATCATCACTAGCCGAGCACGACCTTAAGGCTCCCAGAAACACAGCTACTGATCTGAAATAACACGTTACCCTTTTGCAGGGCCATAACAACAACCACGACCATTTACACATGGAAACATCTCGGATTACATTCGTAGCACCATTCCCTTTCCTCAAATTCCTGACCCATAGCAAGCACTTCGCGACACGTAAGATTGAGTAGGAATGAACATAAACATAAGCCTCAAAGGAATCAACTCGCACGATGAAGAATCAAGAAGGGAAGTACTCCTAACAGCCCCGTAGCCTCTTGAAGATAAGTACAGACGTCTCCGTACCGATCTGCAAGACTCTACTAGACTTGCTTATGACTCGTGAGACATACGGGAACCTAGTGCTCTGATACCATATTGTCACGACCCAAAATCCCTAAGGTCGTGATGGCGCCGGACACAAGGTCAGGCAAGCCAAATCATTAATTAATTGAAATAACTTTCCAATTTTAACATTTTCCAAATCTTTACCTTTTCTTGCATTTGATAATCAAATAAATAAATGTTAGTAAACTTAAATACGACAGCACATCAATTTAGTTTAATGAAATAAATCCCAACACGTCCCCAGGACCCGGTGTCACAAGTACATGAGCAATTTCTAAGAATTTTAAAAATATTACAAAGCCTGTCCGAAATACGACTGGACCGGGAAATTTAAAATGAAACAGATACAGTATGAAGGTGACTCTGTCAGCTGCAGACGCCTCCGGTAGATGCAGCTCGCCTAAGTCTCCGAATCCTCCACATTGCTATGAAAGTACCCGTGCAATAAAATGCACAACAAGTGAAACATGAGTACAGAAACAACGTGTACTCAGTAAGTCGCCCGCCTAACCTTAGAGAGGTAGTGACGAGAGGTAAAATTAGACACTTATTAAGGTCCGACAATACAACATATGACAGAATACGATGAAATACAATAGACATGTAAGCCAGTGAGCAACGAGTACATATCAAGTACAGAAATCCAGGTAACCACTGAGAATAATCAACAATGTACACTTTCCTTTTTCCCAAATACATGTCAAGCCAATACCAATAGAATAGTACCAAATAGTCATGCGCACACAAGGGTAAGACAACTGGCCGGAGTCATAAGATAGTCAACCTCTCTATGCACTGCCGAAGGATCGATCGGCCCGTCCCAAAAGTGCATCTCTCAACCTCTCTACGCATTGCCAAAGAATTGATCGACCCGTCCAATAAGTGCGGCTCTAAATCTCTCTACGCACTGCCGAAGGATCGATCGACCCGTCCCAAAAGTGCATCTCTCAATCTCTCTACGCACTATCGAAGGATCGATTGGCCCGTCCCAAAAGTGCGGCTCTCAATCTCTCTGTACACTGCCTAAAGATCGATCGGCCCGTCCCAAAAGTGCACCTCTCAATATAATATGGCTAGCCTGCTCGCGAATCATACATGCGACTCAGGTGCTCATAAGTATACATACACAAATACAGGGTCTTCCTGCTCGCGAATCACTCAAGCTACTCAGGCACCCAAAGTTACACATATCCACATAATAAATTCATTTTTTATCCAGAAAACCATTTTCTCAGGAAAATGATAAAGTCTTTATTAAGAGAAACATGAAATATATGTTTTGAAATCTTTGTTTTTGAAACTCATTTGTCCAGTTTAGTAATACTCCATGATACATCCCAGTCAAGGTACACATATATTCACAGCGGAAATAATTCTCCTTTTAGAGGGTTAACAATATGAACTCTAGTTTTCTTTTAAACTTTCAATCACGTTTTCGGTCATGTGAACAATTTAATATTACAGGCAGGGTTACAGGTACACACATAAAGCATGCTAGTGGGTCCTAGGCTACCCGGACATGGCATAATAGTAGCTACGCATGGACTCCCGTCACCTCGTGCGTACGTAGCCCCTGAAGATAATAACATGTATTTAATTCACCTAGGGGGACGATTCCCCCTCACGAAGTTAGAAAGGAGACTTACCTCGTGTCAAACCTACTTTCCGGGTCAAGAATGTACCCGAAACTCCAAACTCGTCTCCCAGGGACTCGAACTAGCTACAAGTTACTGAATTATGTTAATAAATGCTAAATGAATCAATTCTAATGAATGGAAGTGAGTTTTTCTAAAGTCTTTCCCCAAAAGTCAAAAATCAAATCCGGGCCCGCTCGGTCCAAACCCAAAATTCGGACCAAAACCCGATTACCCCTTCACCCCCGAGCCCGGATATATAAATGGTTTTGGAATCCGACCTCAATTTGGGGTTTAAATCCCCAAATTTCAACATTCTTAGGTCTTACCCAAAATTTCTAATTCCACCATGAAAGCCCTAGATTCTAGGATGAAATCTTGTAAAAAGAAGTTAAGTAGTGAAGAAAATGAGTTAGAAATCACTTACCAACATTTTGGAGAAGAAAAAGTGTTTGGAAAATCGCCTCTTATGGTTTTGGAGTCTTGAAAAATGAAAAATAACTGAAAATACCACTTATTTATACTCCTCTCATGCCCTCCACCGCAGTAAGCGAAAAAGGGACGGCGGTCGCGCTAGCAAAGTCAAGAAAAACTGAAGAAAACTAAAAAAATGACTGCAGTGACCTGCTTTAGTATTTTGACCATAACTTTCCCTAAACATGTCCAAATTATGATTGATTTATGTTTCTGGAAACTAGACATGAAGGGTTACAACTTTTATTTTTGAATCATCTCAAACTTCCTTGTAGATCAAACGATATAGGCCTCCGAAGTCAGACTATTGACCCAGCTCCTCCACCGCGGACCGCGAAGGCACGACCGCAGCCAGCACAAAAAGGCCCGTGGCCCGCGGTGGTGGGTACAGAAATTTGAACCCTCAGACGTGCAACAGCTATATATTAGCCTAAAGACATCCCGGGACCCTCCCGGAACTCACCCGAGCCCCCGAAACTTCAAACCGAACGTACCAACATGTCCCAAATCATCCCACGGACCTGCTCGAGCCTTCAGAACACCCAAAACAACCCTAAAACTCAGAATCACACCTCAAAATTCCTAGAATCAAACTCAAGAACTTTAAGTTCTTGAATTCGTTAACAATGCACCGAACTGACCTATACTACTCGGAATGACACCAAATTTTGCGAGCAAGTCATATTCGATATTACGGACCTGCTCCTACTTCCAGAATTGCATTCCGACCCCGATATCAAAATTTCCACTTGCGGTCGGATTCTTAAAAAAAAAACCTTCAAATTTCTAACTTTAGCCAAATGACTTTAAAATAACCTACGGACATCCGAATTCACTTCCAATTGCGCTCCCAACTCCAGAATCATCGTACGAAGCTATTCTCGGACTCGGAATCCCAAACGGACATCTATAACACTGAAAGGCCTTCCAACCCAAACTTATGAAATTTCTTCTAAAATGCTAACTTCCGCAATATACGTCGAAACGCTCCCGGGTCATCCAAAACCCAATCCGGACATACACCCAAATCTGAAATCATCATACGAACCTGCTGGAACCTTTAGATCCTGGTTCTGAGGTCGTTTGCTCAAAATTCCAATCTTAATCAATTTCTTCAACTTAAGATTTCCGAAATGAGAATTTTCCTTCCAATTTGACCCCAAACTTCCTGAATTTCAACTCCGACCATACACACAAGTAATAATACCTGAAATGAAGCTGTTCATGACTTCAAACCACTAAACAACGCGCTAGAACTCAAAATGACCGGTCGGGTCGTTACACTGAGCGTACAGTTAAGATATTGGAGGACATGCTCAGGGCATGTGTGATTGAGGTCAGTGGGACTAGTTCGTGCCTTTGACCGAGTTTTCTTATAATAATAGTTATCAGTCCAGCATCGAGATGGCTCTATTTGAGGCTTTGTATGGTCGACGATGCCGTTCTCCTATCGGGTGGTTTGAGCCTGGCGAGGCTATATTATATGGCATCGACCTGGTGAGGAATGCTTTGGAGAGGGTGAAGTTGATTCAGGAGAGGCTCCGCATAGCATAGTCCAGACAGAAGAGTTAAGTGGATCAGAGGGCGCGTGATGTATCATTTATGTTGGGAGACAAGGTTCTGTTGAAGGTCTCGCCGATGAAGGGTATTATGAGGTTCAGGAAGAAGGGAAAGTTGAGCCCGAGGTTTATAGGTCCCTTCGAGGTGTTGAAGCATGTTGGGGAGGTTGCTTATGAGTTAGCTTTACCTCCCAGTTTATCAGGAGTTCATCCGGTCTTTCATGTATCCATGCTCCGGCGGTACCATGCCGACTTCTCTCACGTAGTTGATTTCAGCACTATTCAGTTGGATGAGAGGTTGGGCTACGAGGAGGAGCCAATTGCTATTATTGATAGACAAGATCGCCAGTTGAGGTCCAAGAGAGTTTCTGCGGTGAAGGTCCAGTGGAGGGGCCAACCAGTCGAGGAAGCGACCTGGGAGTCCGAGGAGGACATACGAAGCAGATATCCGCACTTATTCAGCACTTCAGGTACTATTCTAGACCCGTTCGAGGACGAACATTTGTTTAAGAGGTGGATAATGTAATGACCCGACCGGTCGTTTTGCGTTATCGGACCCCATTCCCCTAAATGAAACTCCCCATAGCGGCTTATTGTGATTTGTGACTTGCGGGGATGGGTGGTTCGAGATTCGGAAGTGTTTAGAACGATATTGGAACACTTAGTTCCTTAAGGTTGGCCTTTTTGGCCAAGTTTGACTTCGGTCAACATTTTTAGTAAACGACCTCAGAATTGAGGTTCGACGGTTCTGGTAGCTCCGTATGATGATTTCGAACTTGGGCGTATGTTCGGAATGGGTTTTGGATGACCCGAGAGCGTTTCGGGATGTGTTTTTGTGTTATCGAGGTCTGAACAGAATTTCGAGACCGGGAATAATTCCGTAATGTCATTTATGACTTGCCTGCAAAATTTGGTGTCATTCCGAGTAGTATAAGTCGGTTCGGCGTATTGTTAGCAAATTCTAGAAACTTAAAGTTCCTAAGTTTGATTCTAGGGGGTTTGAAGTGTGATTTTTAGTTTTAGCGTTGTTGTGGGTGTTCCGAAGGCTCAAGCGAGTCCGTAAAATGATTTGGGACTTGTTGGTATATTTGGACGGGGGATCGGGTGGGCCCAGGTGCCTCTCGGGCAACAAACGAGGCCAAACACCAACTGAAGCAACTGCTGGTGCACCTGTTCTGGTGTGACCGCAGGTACGGTTGCCCAGTCGTAGGTGCGGGACCGCTCCTGCGGTCCTAGCCTCGCAGGTGCTACCCCTAGGTGGGCTGCCCAGTTCTCGCAGGTGCGGGACTTTCCCTACAGGTGCGGAGCCGCATGTGCGGACTCCTGCCCGCAGGTGCGAGCCCAGGCCCCTTGCCCCTATTCCGCAGGTGCGAGTCCTTTCTCGCAGGCGCGAGACCGCAGGTGCGGTCGTCGAGTCGCAGGTGCGAAAACCCCTGTAGGCAGTAGTTCTTTAAATGCGAGATTATCCCATTTTCACTATATTTTCTTCCACCATAGACGATCTTGAGAGTTTGGAAAAGAGTCCCACGACCTAGCTACTAAAAGGTTAGTGAGTTCTATCCTAAAGTTAGTTAATGCATGAATTCCTAGTTGAATTTAAGTACCTAATTAGTGGAAAATTAAGAATTTGGGTAGTAACCTAGGGTTTTCGAGAATTTAGATAAATACCCATGAATTGGCTATGAATTTATAGAAAAATCATATATTAACGATCCTTAGGTTATGGGTGAGTGTTTCCTTCGAGAATTTTCGGAATCCGAGCATGCGGGCCCGGGGTTGGATTTTGGGATTTCTTCAAGAATGATGCATTTGACTAAATAGTAGGAGAATTCCATTCTTTGAGTATAATTTGATATATTTACGTAACGTTTGATTAGTTTTGAGTCCTTGGGAGACGAGTTTGGAGTTTCGGGCACGTTCTTGGTCCGGGAAGTAGATTCGACACGAGGTGAGTCTCCTTTCTAACCTCGTAAGAGGGAATTATCCCCATAGGTGATTTAAATGCTATGTGTGATGTTTGTGGGGTCTACGTACGTACAAAGGTGACGAGAGTCCGTACGTAGCAGCTATTATTATTATTATGTCCGTGTAGTTAGGCCCACATCATGCCTTATGTCTTCCTTGAAATGAACTATATGCTTAATGAATTAAATGTTACATGTGGCTTATTTCCTTGAGATTATGGAATTTGAGAAATTTTAAGGAATTGTTCACTGAAAAGTAATTTTAAAAAAGAATAATGTGTGTGCATGTGACCGCTTCGCAATTTACATTCCGCGAGCAGAGTGTGATTTTCCCACTCTCATGGGAGCGGGCCGTACGCCACGACGGATTGAAAGATGCACTGATGGTTCGGGCCGTTCGACCCTCAGCAGTGCATAGATATGATACTTTATGTAAAAGATGCACTTATGGTTTGGGCCGTTCAACCCTCGGCAGTGCATAAATATGAGTACTTTATGGCAAAGTTGCACTTATGGTTCGGGCCGTTCGAGCCATATATGATTATTTTATGGCTCAGGCCGGTTGTCCTTATCCCGTATGCATGATAAATTGTTACTGAATTCATGGATATTGATTTGACAGATATTTGGGGGAAGATAAAGTAGTATTTGTTTATTTACTTCCAGTATTTACTTGGATTTCAGTGCCTTATATATTTGCTGCTTCACTACCTTTACATGCCTACCGTTTTCATCATATTCTATTAAATTATATTGTTGGACCTTAGTGAGTGTCAAGTCGACCTCTCGTCACTACTTCTTCGAGATTAGACGGGATACTCACTGGGTACATATATATTTATGTACTCATGCTACGCTTCTGTACTTAATTGTACAAGTTCTGAGGCTAGTGCATCTGGTTGTCAGACCGGAGCTTGATTCTGATTATAGTGGGACCTGACTTCACGGTGAGCTGCTTCTCCTGGCGATCTCCGGCAGCACCATGGATTTTCTTTTCCTTATTTCCCGTCTATTTCTTTCAGATAGTGGGACTGTATATTATATCTTTTGTATATTCTGTTAGTATGCCCGTAGGACTTGTGACACTAGTTCCTGGAACACACACGCGGTAGTTATTATGGATTACGGGTCTGTATATATGTTGGCTTACGCCTCCTTATGACCGCTTTTGATTTAAACTGGCTAGTCATCCTTTTTGATTTATGTTACAAGCTTTAAAACTTGGTATATGTTGAAATGTTTAACCAAATAAGAAAGAACCCTTAGTAAATTGAATGTTGGCTTGTCCGACCCCGCTGTTGGGCGCCATCACGACCTGAGTTAGGATTTTGGGTCGTGACACCTCTGGGGGATAAGCACAGACATCTCCGTACCGATCCCTCAGACTCTACTAAGATCATCCGTGAATTGTGAGACCTAAGCAACCTAGTGCTCTAATACCAACTTGTCACGACCCAAATTTTCCACCGTCGGGACCGTGATGGCGCCTAACATTGAACCCGCTAGGCAAGCAAACATTAATGTTTATTTACCTTATTCATTTATTTTTAACATATAATAGGGGATGTACAAATCATTGGAAATAAAAGTGCGAAAGAAAATAAAGTCTAACAACTTGATTAAATGCCATTACGAAATTCATAATACTAAACCCAAAATTTGATGTCACAACTTCACAGACTGTCTAAGAATACTACATATAAAGTTCTGAACAAAATAAATACATCTGCCTCAGAATAAGGAAGAACAGAATGGAAATAAAGTAGGAGGGGACGCCAAGGCCTGCGGACGCCTGCAGGACTACCTCGGAATCTCCAAATGAAGTGAAGGCAGCCTCCTCACTGTAAGGTCCGCAGGGTCCTTTACCGGAATCTGCACAAAAGTGCAGAGTGTAGCATCAGTACAACCGACCCCATGTACTGAGTAAGTGTCGAGCCTAACCTCAGCGAAGTAGTGATGAGGCTAGGACACGCCAACCAACTAAACCTGTGTAGTTTAATCATATACGGAGAAAATAATAACAGCAAGAAATAAACAGCTAAATACAAAGAAAGGGGAACATGCTGAGGGAAGGAAATATCAAATGATGGAAATAACGAAGTAAAGCAACAAATTCGATATCAATTTAAACAACAGAAGTAACAGCACAAAACAAGTGCACGACATCACCCTTCGTGCTTTTACTCTCATCCTCACCAAATAATAAGTAGAATGCACGACATCACCCTTCATGCTTTTACTCTTATCCTCACAATAAATAAATAGAAACGGCACAACATCACCCTTCGTGCTTTTAATATCATAATATGGAACGGCATCATCCTTCGTGATTTTAATATCATAATATGGCACGACATCACCCTTCGTGCTTTTACCCTCTCTCACAATATCATACACGGCATCACCCTTCGTGTTTTACAATCTTCCTCACCCAAACAAATCAATAACAACAATCCGACAAGGAAATAAACAATACAAACCACAATAATACAACCATAACGTCCCGGTAAGGGAGTCAACAGTAGAATCAATATCATCCCGGCAAGGGAAATAGCTATAACCAATCTCACCTAGTTACTCAATTTCACGTAGAAATTCTCAACTTGAACCAATACTCAACAACGATCAATACCTAAGAAACACCACCAACATAGATAATTGTCAAATTAAACTCAAGTAATGCTTAATGAAAGATCACCTAAATTATAATATTCGAGTCACGACATGCTTGACACCAATGTATAGATACTCGTCACCACGCCTATACGTTTCACATTATACTAACACGTAGCAAATAAAACACAATACCTACTCCCTCAAGCTAAGGTTAAGACAAACACTTACCTCGAATTCCCCGACCAAAATCAAGACTCAATTACCGCTTTCCCTTTAGAATTCATTTCCAATTCTCTTGTATATAGACATAATTAGCTTAACAATATCAATAAATGCTAAATAATTAAACCCCAATGCTTAATTATGAGTTTTCTATCATTCTTCCCAAAAAGTCAAAAATTGACCCCGGACCCGTTGGGTCAAAACACGAGGTTCGGACTAAAACCCGATCACCCATACACCCACGAGCCTGAATATATAATTAGTTTCGAAATCCGACCCCAAATCGAGGTCTAAATTTCCAAATTTGTAAAATCCCTAATTCTCCTAAATCCCTAATTTTCTACCCTTCAAGAACAAGATTTAGGCCTAGAAATCTAATGGGTGTTAATAGAAAATGAAGAAAACGAGTTTAAGAACACAAACCTAGAACTTGGTGGTGAAACCCCCCTTCAAAAATCGCCCCTAAGCTTCCTTGGCTTTGAAAATATGAAGTTATGGCTAAAATCCCATTTTTCTACTGTTTTAAGTGCTGGGCAACAATACTCAGTGCATTCGTGAAGGGCAGCCTATAAGAGGACTTATGCGATCGCAGGATGAGCTGTGCGTTCGCAAAGGCTTAGCCCTACCCCGCCTTCGCATTCGCATACAAGGGGTCGCGTTTGCATAGCTCTCCTAGGTTCCTGGCCAGCCCCCCTCCTATAACTGTGCGTTTTGTTTGACCTGGTGCGTTCGCGTAGAGTAATTTCCCAATGCTCCGCGTTTGCACCCCAGGTCTATGCGTTCGCATAGAGAAAATCCCAGCCCCAGCCCCACATACTCTTCGCGTTCGCGTGGATTACCACGCGTTCGCATAGAACAAAACACCAGACACCAGCAAACAACATTCTCACCAGATTTTTCTAAGTCCAAACCACTCTGACACCTATCCGAAACTCACCCGAGCCCTCGGGGCTCCAAACCAAACATGTACACAACCTTAAAAATATCTTACGGACTTACTCGTGCGATCAAATCGCCAAAATAACATCTTAAACAACGAATTTAGCATAAAAATCAAAGGAAAATCTCAAGAACTTTCAAAGTTTCAATTTTCACAACTATGGGTCCGAATCACGTCAAATGACCTTCGTTTCTTACCAAATTTTTACAGGCATCACTCAAACACTATATTAAACCTGTACCGGGATCCGGAACAAAAATACGAGCCCGATACCATCAATTTCAAATATAATTAAATTTCTAAAATCTCGTATAATTTTAGTAAAATAATTTCTTACAAAATTTTATTTCTCGGGCTTGGGACCTCGTAATTCAATTCCGGGCATACGCTCAAGTCCCATATTTTCCTACGGACCCTCCGGGATTGTCAAATCACGGGTCCCGTTTACCCAAAATGTTGACCGAAGTCAACTTAAAATTAATTTTAAAGGCAAAATTAGCATTTTTTCTCATTTTTTCATATAAAAGTTTTCCGGATGTACGCCCGGACTGCTCATGCAAAACGAGGTGAGATAAAATGAGGTTTTCAAGGCCTCAAAACACAGTTTTGACTTATAAAATGAGAGATGACTTTTTGGATCATCATGTTTTTCGTGCCTTATATGATTAAAAACTAGTACTATTAGTTTATCGTTCTTTGATGATATCGTTGGAATAAGTCCTTTTGAAAGACATATGAAAAAGAAGAACATTTAGTGCATTTACGGGCATCTAAAAATCAGCAGAGATAGAAAAAAAGAAGAAAATGAGTTACCATATTATATTAACAAGCAGATATGGAGAAGGAAAATCAAGAAAGTAATGCTTTATATCTGTAATAGCTTCCCACATGTGTTGTAGCTTATATTCTTCGATGTCTGCTCATGGGTGTACATGCAATGGGAACATATTACGATCACGAACCAATATACCTAAGTGTCTCATAAATGAGGCATGATGCTGCCCAACAACCCTGTTGTGGTAGAAAGTGACGTGCAATTTTTCTCCAACTTTGAGTCCTGCAACTTTTTTACACCTATTTGTACCTCTCACTTTTTTTATCTTTTCAGATTCACATGGCCCTGCAAATTCTAATTTAAGTCAAATATAAAAATAGTACTTAGACAATAAAAACCAAAAAAGATCTTATAACTTGAGACAATAAAATACTTATTTCACTTCTCTGAGTGCACTGCATCTCTTCTTCTTCATGAAGAAAGGAAGTATCACCTTCCAATATATGATCAAAACTAGGAGGCGCAACATTTTCTCCACCTTTGAACCTGCAATATTTTTACACCTATTTGGTCCTCTTATTTTTTTTACCTTTTCAGATTCACATGGCCCTGCAAATTCCAATTTAAGTCAAATATAAAAATAGTACCTAGACAATAAAAACCAAAAAAGATCTTATTGCTTGAGACAATAAAATACTTATTTCACTTCTCTGAGTACCCTGCATCTCTTCTTCTTCATGAGGAAAGGAAGTATCACCTTCCAATATTTAATCAAAATCAGGAGGCACAACATTTTCTCCAACTTTGAGTCCTGCAATATTTTTACACCTATTCATTCCTCTCACTTTTTGACCTTTTTAGATTCATATAGCCCTGCAAATTCTAATTTAAGTCAAATATAAAAATAGTTCTTAGACAATAAAAATAAAATATCTTAT
The DNA here is from genome assembly GCA_005239525.1 of Nicotiana knightiana. Lineage (NCBI taxonomy): Eukaryota > Viridiplantae > Streptophyta > Magnoliopsida > Solanales > Solanaceae > Nicotiana > Nicotiana knightiana. The sequence continues at coordinate 48,805 of ML371475.1, read as the reverse complement.
TGCTTGAGATACTAAAATATTTTTTTCACTTTTCTGAGTGTCCATCCTGTCTTCTTCTTCATGAGGAAAGGAAGTATCGCTTTCCAATATTTGATCAAAACCAGGAGGTACAACATTTTCTCTAACTTTGAGTCCTGCAATATTTTTACACCTATTCATTCCTCTCATTTTTTTACCTTTTCAGATTCTTATAGCCCTGCAAATTTCAATTTAAGTCAAATATAAAATAGTTCTTAGACAATAAAAACAAAAGTATCTTATTGCTTGAGATAGTAAATACTTTTTTCTCTTCTCAGAGTGTCCATCATCTCTTCTATTTCATGAGGAAAGGAAGTATCACCTTCAAATATTTGATCAAAACCAGGAGGCACAACATTTTCTCCAACTTTGGGTCCTGCAATATTTTTACACCTATTCATTCCTCTCATTTTTTTTACCTTTTCAGATTTACATAGCCCTGCAAATTCCAATTTAAGTCAAATATAAAAAAAATTCTTAGACAATAAAAACAAAAAAATCTTATAGCTTGAGATAAAAAAAATACTTATTTCATTTCTCTGAGTGCCCAACATCTCTTCTTCTTCATGAGGAAAGGAAGTATCGCTTTCCAATATTTGATCATAACCAGGAGGTGTGAGACCATCATTATGATTTAGCTTATTCAGATCACAAGCTAATACATTAAAAGCTTTACTTTTGCCAATCAAACCTCGTTCAATATTTACTCTTACATAAGCCAATGCTCTGAAGCTCTTCCCTTGTCCTTGTCACGACCCAAATTCCCAACCTTAGGGATCATGATGACGCCTAACACCACACTTGCTAGGCAAGAGAATGTTAGAGTTCGATTATCTATTTTCCTTTTATTATCCATTTAAACATAATAAAATAAAATTAAAGTAAACTTAATCTAATGGTTTCCAAAGAATAACTCCAAATATAAAATAATAAACAACTAAATAAACCGAACCACGAACTAATTATATAAATAACTCTAAGACTACCCCAGGGTCTGGTGTCACAATTCACGAACTACTAAAGAATACTACAATTAATTGGCTGAAAGAAATAATATAACTGTTTTAAAAAAATTATAAAACAGTCTCTACGAACTAAGAGAAGACTCTCGAGATTTGCGAACGCCAGAAGATATACCTCGTGTCTCCGGATAATAGATAGCTGCCACTAAAATCTCTACTGCTGGCCGGTACCTAGATCTGCACAAAAGAGTGCAGAGTGTAGTATCAATACAATCGACCCCATGTACTGAGTGAGTGCCGAGCCTAACCCCAACGAAGTAGTGACGAGGCTAAGGCGGGGCAATTATAACTTAACCTGCGATAATATATGTATATAATAAAGTAATAAAATAATTATACGTAAACAAGAAAACATAACTGCAACAATGAATAAATAAAATAACCCAGTCACCTATTCCAGGCCACGGCTGTCACCAAAATTTCACACAACTTTCCAAGTTTCCAAACTTTAATTTAAAATAACCAAATGTGCAAGATATGGGAAAACAGTAGGATAAAATAATAAACTTTCAAATGTTTGTAATAAAAATCAGTAAAGCATAATTATCCTCCCTTATCACTATCATATATTTATATTTTCCCTGTCCACCCTTATCACAGTCATATATATTTCCCCTGTCCACCTTTATCACAGTCTTATATATTTATTTCCCCCGTCCACCCTTATCACAGTCATATATATTTATTTTTCCTGTCCACCCTTATCACAGTCATATATATTTATTTCCCCTGTCCACCCTTATCACAGTCATATATATTTATTTCCGCTGTCCACCCTTATCACAGTCATATATATTTATTTCTATCAAAATATTTCACAATTCAGGCCAAGCCTTTCATAATACTTTTGTCTCAACAGTCATAAACAATAAACAGTAGTTCTCACAACTTCATAAATAATATCTCAAAATGAATCAACATGAGTATATGTATATATATATGTATATATATCGTAAAACAATGACACTCAGTCTTCATGTACCACAATGAAACCAAGGAAAACAACTAATACCTTCCCAAACATGATTGCAACAAGACTTACAACAATATAACAAACCAAGTAATTATAGAAGACAACAATTAACATGAAACAATTAAAAACATGAAGCATTAGATTGGAAACGGGGAGGGGATCATGTAAACAAACAATTTGGTGGTACATAGATACTTGTCACCTCACCTATATACCACTCACATGCAATTTCACATAACAATTTAGTTGGGAATTCCTACTCCCTCAAGTCAAAGTTAAACCAAGCACTTACCTCAATTTCGCAGGCCACTCACTGTTCAATTATAACTTTTCCTCTTGAATTCACCTCCAATACACTCGAATCTATCCATAATTAACTTTATATCATTAACTAATGCTAAAGAACTAACTTTACTGAAAATTATAATTTTTCCTAAGTTTTCTCAAAAAAAGTTAAAACCCGACCCCGGGCCTGCTTGGTCCAAACTCGGGGTTTGGACCAAATTACGTTTACCCATTCATCCACGATCCTGAATTTACAATTAGTTTTGAAATCCGACCTCAATTCGAGGTAAATATTCGATTTTTACAAAATTCCCTAATTCTACCCAAACCCTCAATTTTTACCATGAAAATTTTTAGTTTTTGATTTATATGTGATGAAAAACATTGGGTAATTGAAAGAGTAAATTTTAGAATTGATTACCAACAACTCGGGGATGAACTTTGATGAAGAAAATTGTCCTTAGGGCTGTTTAGTTCGAAAATTATGAAGAAAAAAGGTTATGTCCGCGTTTAAAAGTGTATTTATATAGCTGGATAGGCCTTCTATGCGTTCGCATGGGACTGCCCGCGTTCGCATAGGGTCATTCCTTATTGGCCTTGGCGATCGCGTAGGGACGGCTGCGTTCGCCTTGGGTAGTTGGGCTCCCCCCAGGCCCAATTAACCTAGTGCGTTCGCATAGCACAACTGGTGACCCCCCTGAAACTTGCACTATGCGATCGTGGATTAGGCTATGCGATCACATAACACTAATTCCCTAAGTGTAAAACAACAATTTTCATAAGTGTAAAACACCCTGTGGCCTATCCGAAACTCACCCGATCCCTCGGGGCTCTAAACAAAACATGCACGCAAGTCTAAAAACATCATACGGACTTGCTCGTGCGATCAAATCATGAAAATAACATGTAAAACTATGAATTAAACCTCAAAATTCAGCAATTTTCTCAAGAACACTTAAAGTTCATTATTTCTCAACCGGACGTCCAAATCACATCAAATAAACTCTATTTTTCACCAAATTTCACAGTTAGCATTTAAATAGTATAAAAAATTTGTACCGGGATCCGGAACCAAAATACGGGCCCGATACCAATGGTTTCAAACATTAATTCTTTCTTTATTTCATTAATATTTCAGCAAAACAATTTCTTTCAAAAATTAATTTCTAAGGCATGGGACCTCGGAATTTATTTCCGGGCATATGCCCAAGTCCCATATTTTACTGCGGACCTACCGGGATTGTCGGAACATAGGTCTGGGTCCGTTTACTGAAAATATTGACCAAAGTCAAGTATAATCAAATTTCAACCCTAGAAATCACTATTTCTCATATTTTCACATAAAAGCTTTCTGGTTTCACGGCCGGACTGCGCACGTAAATTGAGGTATTTAAAATTAATCTTTTATGGATAATAAGACTAGAACGGTGTCACGACCCCAACTCTAAACTAGTCGTGGTGGCGCCTATCGTGGAACTAGGATAGCCAAAATAACGCTCAAAGCGTAAGGAATCTTTCATTTGTATCATTACTGAACTGATAACCCATAAATGTTTCGTTTAATCATTTCAAAACAGATAAAGCTACACTGAATATTAAATACAACCCCAAGATCCCGGAGTCATTGGTCATGAGCATCTACAGAAAATATACAACTCTAGAAGATAAACTCTATAATAGTAAGCAGGAGAGAGCAGGGTTGCAGATGTGTGCAGCTACCTCGCAAACTCTCCAAGAAGTCTCTGGAACAGATACACAGCTCACTCTGCCCTAGCACCTGGATCTGCACACAAGGTGCACGGAGTAATGTAAGTACTCCAATTCAGTAGTAATGAAAATAAATCAGGTCTGAGCAGTAAGAAACACATAAAGTCAAATCATCATTTCAAAATAAGCAGTCTTTCTTTCCAACAATGTATACGTAAAATCATCACACTTAGAAAGACAATGTTAGTAAAACTCCTTTGAAAAGTGTAATTTCCAACAATTTAAGAAAAATATCCAAGAAGTTTAGTGTAAAAATGAAATGAATTATAAGTAGCCACTCGGGCAAAAACATGAATAAGAGACTGCCCCTCGGGCGTAACATCACTAAGAATCAGCCTCTCAGGCATACCTCACAGTCACTCATAATCAGCCCCTCGGGAAACCTCACAACCACTCATACCTCCTAATCACTCGTCACTCGGCACCCGACACTCGCACTCAGTAGTTACCTGCGCTCACTGGGGGTATGTACAGACTCCGGAAGGGCTCCTACAGCCCAAGCGCTAATATCAAGCCATCTCGTGGCATAATCACTCAGGCCCTCGACCTCTCACATATCATGAACAATGTAACATGCTGCGGTGTGCAGCCCGATCCCATAGCATCCTCACAACGTAGGCCCGTGGCCACACTCAGTCAGAAATCTCTCAAAAAGCCACTCGGGCTATCAGTAAAACGGGGTACTCGACCCAAAATATCATTTTATATCTCAAAATAGTGTAAATAAGATTGAGTTTTGAAATCCGTTATACATAATATGGCTGAGTATAATCATAAGTCAACACAGTGAGGAATAGCAGTAAAAGCCCCAAAGTGTCCAAAACAGGTCGGCCCGAGGCCCCAAACATGGCATACAACCCAAAATATAGTAAAAATCTTAAAACATGAAATATGAATATCATATGATTTAAAATCGATTACGCAACTTAATAGTTGCCACGAGACGGACCATGTCACGATCCCTCAACAGTGCGCGCCACACACTCGTCATCTAGCAAGTGCGCCACTCCAAAATAGTGAGAAAATACTAAGTCCGGGGTTTCATACCGTCATGACAAGATTTACAGTCATTACTTACCTCAGACTGACCCAAATACTAATCCGCGATGCTCTTGCCTCTCGAATCGGCTCCCGATGGCTCTGAATCTAACCAAAACCAGATTAATAACATCAATATACGCTAAAGGAACAAAGCCCACTTGAAAATTATCAAATTTAACCAAAATTCCAAAAATTGGCCAAACCCGACCCCCGAGCCCACGTCTCGAAATTCTATAAAAATCACATCACAAGAATCCTCATTCTTTCCCGAGTCTATATATATAAAATGCATCGAAATCCAACCACAAATGACCCCTCAATTACTCAATTAAAGTCTCAAATTTTTCCAAGCCCTAACCTCCTATTTACACACTGATTTTCCCCTTAATTTCAACCTATTTCAGTCCAAAAATCATATGGAAACGAGTTTTAGGTTCATATATCTTACCTCAACGAAGTCCTCTTGATTTCCTCCTTCAAAACCCTCTCCCAAAGCTCAATCCTGGATGAAAATATTGAAGAAATGGCTAAAAATTACGAAGGATGGTATTTATACTCTCCTGTCCAGAGGTCGCGCACCTGCGGTCATTTACGCGCACTTTCGGACCCGCACCTGTGGTCCCAGGTGCGCACTTGCGGTCCTAGGTGCGCACCTGCGGACTCCACTAAAAAACTAAACCTCCGCACCTGCGCTCAAAGTTCTGCATCTACGGCTTCGCAGGAGCGGTAAGACCCTTGCACCTGCGGAACTCCTCCAGCCCACCAGAATCCGCACCTATGCCCCTTTCTTGCACCTGCGCTCAACCATCTGCAGGTGCGGTCACACCAGAGGGGCAACATCAGCAACAGTTTATCTGCATTTTTCCTATTTCAAAGTCCCCGAGGGCCATCCTAAATCAACCCGAGCCCCTCGGGACCCCAACCAAAAATACAAACAAGTCATAAATAATCACTCGAACTTAATCGAATTCTCGGAACACCCAAAATGACATCGGAACTCCAATTCAACCCATGATTCAAGCCAAAGATTCCTAAAACTTCCGAAAATCACCAACGATGTCATATCCAACCAAAACACCTCCGAATGACCTGAAAATTTGCACACACGTCCAAAATGACACTACGAACCTGATCCAACTTCCAAAATTCCATTTCGACCCCGATAGCTAATTTTCCACTGCCGACCGGAAATCGCCAAAACCTCAATTTCACCAATCCAAGCCTAATTGTACTCCGGATCAAAACCACATTCCGAACAGACTCCTAAGTCCCAAATCACCTGACGAAGCTATCCGAACCATAAAATCTACATTCTGAGGTCGTTTACCAACAAGTCAATTTCCGGTTGACTTTTCCAACTATTGAACCAAGTTAAGAGACTTTGTCTCATTTCTCTCCAAAAATCGCTCCGAACTCGAGCCGACCAATCTAACACAACATAATGAAGCTAAACCACATATAATGAAGCCGAAAAGGGGGAAACGGGGCTATTACTCTCGGAACGACCGGCTGGGTCATTACATCCTCCCCCACTTAAGCATACGTTCGCCCTCGAACGTGCCAAGAGTTGTTCCAAACACCACCAAAATTGTCGTGTAGCCTACCATGCACATACTCGGGGGTGATCCCACGTCACCCTATCCCATATAGGTCCAATAGCACAACACAATTGAAATTTCGAAATCCAATCCTGACCTATAAACCTTACAACCAAATTTCCACCTCTGAAATGATTTACAAGATCAAAATTCCACAACTATAAACTGAAAAAGTCTGAACACACTATATCAAGCCATATCCATAACCCAAGATGTAATCACATAATATACCGCATGACTCAAACACCCATAGCGATAACTCCTAATCATAATAGCTGGTCAAAACAACCCAATACCGGTACATATCCTCTTATTAAGCAATGCCTCGTTCTCAAACTTCCATATACTATCGATGATGAAATAAACACGTAGAAACTAGCAACCATTCGTCCGATCAGTCAGACATGAAGCTCCCCCTTCCCAAATAGGAATTATAACAGATTTCTATGCCGACTCACGATATTTATCCTTCCAATATGCTGTAGTCAATTCTGACAATATTCATTCTAGGTCCAATGACCTCTTCTCATCCAACACGAATACCCTGATGACATGATACATCAATACAATTCAAATCCATAACTTGTGCAACTCGTGCACTCAATAGCAACATCCCAATGTAATCAAAATTATATAAAATATTCACACGAGAGGACCATCCCGCCATTAACAATTACCGTCATAAAACCATGTTAAGAGCCTGGAACTCATCGAAAAAAAATCAAAATACACGAATCTGACACCAAGGATCATACCTCCACATAACTCCGCTACAATGCGTGATCCCATCCACACGCTGGTCCACATGAAATACTTTGAGTCACCTTGCTCAAAATCAATAACCATGCGCAATTCGACATCAAGTACTCAAAGTGCGTTGCCCTAACAACGGGGAATCAGACGATACCATGGAACACGGACCCGAAAGAACATAACCAATACGTCTCAAACCCGCAATACCCAATTACTTACCTTCCTCAAATCTAGCTATAAAGCCCAATTAGAACCGCACCATATGTGCCTATAACCAACGATCACAACTCCTCGCAACCCCGAAGGTAACTCATATATCATTCCAGAATACGGATAAACTCAATGACAGACAAGTGGTACATCCCTCAACCATAGCAATTGGAGTCAACAATTTTGACCCGATGTAGAACACACACCCGTGCCTACCAATAACCTTAAATCAACTCTGGTCACCCACAACAGATATATAACTCACCGAAAAGTTCACAATGACTAAATCATGGTACATACTAACATCTGACTAGCTTTGCTCGCATCTCCACAGTTCACTACCACAAAATAACCTGTTTATGAGAACCCTCAGTCTCGAAGTCATGAAGCGCACCAATTACGATATCTGATCTCAACTCTACCGCTCGAATATATAACACCTCTAATACTCAATCATTCCATGAGGGATACCCCTATAATTCTTTGTGCCACCAAGCAAACTTGAATATCAGCAGTCGATGCAAAAGAAGAGCGTCGCAATACCAATGAAGCACCTTAACTCTACACATTGCCCTTTCTGAAATGTATACCCTCATCAAGCCACCCAATAGTGATATCATCTACCTAGTCATCTGGAACCGCCAATGCTACCTCAGAATTTTGACCTTCCTTCTAGAACTGAACTGTGACCTCACATATGCAAATCTCAACCTTACACAACATACCGCATACGCCATGTAATCCTATGATAAATATGAGAACTTCAGAATCCTTTTCGAGCCACAAGCAACTACGTACCCAACTAGCCAAGAACTTCCCATCTGATCCCATTTAGAAGCAAAATCACTATACATCACTTGCACCTCACGCCAGTAGAAAATATACATCTCTAACCGTGGTAGAACCCATCAGGAACTATATGAATCCCATTGGTACAATACCAAACTGTCAGGACTGAATCCTTCTAACTCAACCAAGCTACGCAGGTCACCAAAAGTCCAGGGGCACTGCTAAGAAACACCTGTAAAAACTCAGTGCCTCATAAACACCCAAAGAACTAATCATATCCCTTACCATACCGATCTGACCTACTACAAAGCTGTCCTATTAATCCAAGTTCCTTCTGACTTAACTTCGAATCGGTACTTCTCTTTGCCCTAATACCGCAATTCTCAACCCTTACTCACCACACGATATCCAAGCATAAAACCATACCATCTGAGGCTCATAAGCCGCTGAATACTCTCTTAAATATCCCCAAAAGTACCACATTCAAAATACTTACCCTGAAGAGACTTCATGCGAATCTAAAGCCATTACCTTCACCTTCCTGATACTGATATGTAGAATCCATGATAATGTAGAAATGCCACAAGGCTTGACACCCTCCAACAAATCTCAGTTCTAGCCCAAAACACACCTTGAAGATTCCTAATTGTGCTCTGTTAGACTGATCAAACAAACCGAACGACCTGTGCTCTGTTAGCATTCCAACACCCCAGGAAGTAACCCCACCTTAATGCAACCAAATAAATTCCTGCCCCATGCACATTACATCCTTCACCAATAACAACTCAAGGCATTCCATGATTCATATACACCCATAAATCATAGCACAACCCTATCCAAAATTTTCCTTTATTCGAGTCATTCTCGATCTCAACCCCTGCAGGTCATAACTGATTCACAAGTATACCTCGACCCGAACCCAACACATCACATAATCGTGCCACCAACTTATCATTAACAGACACCCCCACTTGGCTCAAAGCCATATATCAAAACAAACAATAATTCATAATGACCATAAGCTAACACCACCGTCATACCACCGTGAGATTCAACTAAATCCTTCATAAGCTCATATATAACTCAAACCATATAGTATCCCAAATAATTTCCAACCCCGCATTCACCATTGCAATAGCCATGCCAACTCCCACAAGTGATTTAAACTCAAATTGAAACATATATCAATTACTGGTAAAAGAGAACTTGCTACAAAACAACATAAGGATCACACAACCTCTAGACACCCCGCGGGAAATAGCCCCGCTGCTTATCCTCAAACTGATCTCTCTCTATACCCTCAAACTGATCTCTCTCTATACCCTTTCAAAACTCATAGCTATTACACAATCACTTTATCCTTATGCATCTAAACACAACCAACGCCTACCCTCAAGGCATCACAATACGCAGTATAAGAACCTGAAGCTGATGGCAGAAATAACACTAGAGCTGCGGTCAAAGAAATATTGAGCTTCTAGAAGCTCTCTCCACACTCGTCTGACCACCTGAATACCCTTACTGGACACCACGTTCCCCAAGAATGCTACGGAACTGAGCCAAAATTCACACTTGGAGAACTTGCATAAAGCTTCTCCTCCATCAATCTCTATAATACCCTCCTCAAATGCTGAGTATGCTCCTCATGGCTACGTGAGTACGCCAGGATGCAATCATTGAATACAATAAAAAATGAATATAATTACGGCTGGAATACACTGTTAATCAAATACATGAACGCTACTGGGGCATTGGTCAAGCCAAAGACATCACCAGGAACTCATAACCCAATAGAAAGATCTGCTTCGCTCCACAACCAAACAACATGAGAGGTCTTCCAATACACTTACAACTCGAAGCCATATGCCAAACCGAGACAGAAATCAAACACTCAATAGTTCTTGCTACATTTCCAGACAATCCTTTTGTCACAATCAAACAAATTGAACACACCTCAGCATCGAATCACACTCGTCACATAGTCATCCAGCCACAAAACCCCCACCGATAAGGACACAAACAGACATATAAGTCCCAAATACACGGCTCACACAAACGAAATCTTAGCACTTAAGCCACAGAATGAACCCGACCTCATGTACCCAAGACTGACCCATTATCAACATGCTAAAATCAAATCTCGCGCCTTACCAAGGAAATCAAGAGCCGTCGATGCACAACTGATATCGAGCGCTCACTTGCGCATTCGAATACATGGAAGGAATTCAAGAGTTACGCTTTTGGCTGAATAAAATGGATTCGCACGACAAGAATTCAAGAATGTGAGATTTTCCTAAGGGTTCTGTAGCCTCTCGACGATAATTACAGACGTCTCTGTATCGATCCGCAAGACTCTACTAAACCTGCTCATGCCTAGTGATTCCTATGTAACCTAGGCTCTGATACCAACTTGTCACGACCCCAACTCTAAACTAGTCATGATGGCGCCTATCGTGGAACTAGGCTAGCCAAAATAATGCTCAAAACGTAAGGAATCTTTCATTTATATCATTACTGAACTGATAACCCATAAATGTTTCGTTTAATCATTTCAAAACAGATAAAGCTACACCGAATATTAAATACAACCCAAAGATCCCGGAGTCACTGGTCATGAGCATCTACAGAAAATATACAACTCTGGAAAATAAACTCTATAATAGTAATCAGGAGAGAGCAGGGCTGCAGACGTGTGCAGCAACCTCGCAAAATCTCTGAGAAGTCTCTAGAACAGATACACAACTCACTTTGCCCTAGCACTTGGATCTGCACACAAGGTGCAGGGAGTAATGTGAGTACGCCAACTCAGTAGTAATGAAAATAAATTAGGTCTGAGCAGTAAGAAACACATAAAGTCAAATCATCATTTCAAAATAAGCAGTCTTTCTTTCCAACAGTGTATACGTTAAATCATCACACTTAAAAAGACAATGTTAGTAAAACTCCTTCGAAAAGTGTAATTTCCAACGATTTCAGAAAAATGTCCAAGAAGTTTAGTGTAAAAATGAAATGAATCATAAGTAGCCACTCAGGAAAAAACATGAATAAGAGACTGCCCCTCAGGCGTAACATCACTCAGAATCAGCCCATCGGGCATACCTCACAGTCACTCATAATCAGCCCCTCGGGCAACCTCACAGCCACTCATACATCCCAATCACTCGGCACTCGCACTCAGTAGGTACCTGCACTCACTGGGGGTGTGTACAGACTCCGGAAGAGCTCCTACAGCCCAAGGGTTAATATCAAGCCATTTTGTGGCTTAATCACTCAGGCCCTCGTCCTCTCACATATCATGAACAATGTAACATGCTACTCATACCTCCCAATCCCTCGTCCCTCACAGCCGCTCATACCTCCTAATCACTCGGCACTCGCATTCAGTAGGTACCTGCGCTCACTGGGGTTGTGTATAGACTCCGGAAGGGATCCTACAGCCCAAGGGCAAATATCAAGCCATCTCGTGGAATAATCACTCAGGCCCTCGTCCTCTCACATATCATGAACAATGTAACATGCTGCGACATGCAGCCCGATCCCATAACATCCTCACAACATAGGCCCTCAGCCACACTCAGTCAGAAATCTCTCAAAAAGCCACTCGGGCTATTAGTAAAACGGGGTACTCGACCCAAAATATCATTTTATATCTCAAAATAGTGTAAATAAGACTGAGTTTCGAAATAAGTTATACATAATATGGCTGAGTGTAATCGTAAGTCAACATAGTGAGGAATAGCAGTAAAAGCCCCTAAGGGGTCCAAAACAGGTCGGCGCAAGGCCCCAAACATGGCATACACCCCAAAATATAGTAATAATCTTAAAACATGAAATATCATATGATTTAAAATTGATTACGCAACTTAATAGTTCCCACTGGACGGACTAGGTCACGATCCCCCAATAGTGTGCGCCACACACTCATCATCTAGCATGTGCGCCACTCCAAAATAGTGAGAAAGTACTAAGTCCGGGGTTTCATACCCTCAGTACAAGATTTACAGTCATTACTTACCTTAGACCGGCCCAAATACTAATTCGCGATGCTCTTGCCTCTCGAATCGGCTCCCGATGGCTCCAAATCTAACCAAAACCAGATTAATAACATCAATATACGCTAAAGGATCAAAGCCCACTCAAAAATTATCAAATTTAACCAAAATTCCCGAAATTGGCCAAACCCAATCCCCGGTCCCACGTCTCGGAATTCTATATAAATCACATCACAAGAATCCTCATTCTTTCCCGAGTCTATACATATAAAATGCATCAAAATCCAACCACAAATGACCCCTCAATTACTCAATTAATGTCTCAAATATTTCCAAGCCCTAACCCCCAATTTACACACTGATTTTTCCCTTAATTTCACCCTATTTCAGTCCAAAAATCACATGGAAACGAGTTTTAGGTTCAAATATCTTACCTCAACGAAGTCCTCTTGATTTCCTCCTTCAAAAACCTCTCCTAAAGCTCAATCCCGGATGAAAATATTGAAGAAATGGCTAAAAATTATGAAGGCTGGTATTTATACTCTCCTGTCCAGAGGTCGCGCACCTGCAGTCATTTATGCGCACTTTCAGACCTGCACCTGCGGTCCCAGGTATGCACCTGCAGACTCCACTCAAAAACCAAACCTCCGCACCTACGTCAAAGTTCTGCATCTGCGGCTTCGCAGGAGTGGTAAGACCCTCTCACTTGTGGAACTTCTCCAGCCCACCAGAATCCGCACCTGCGCCCCTTTCTCGCACCTGCACTCAACCATCTGCAGGTGCGGTCACACCAGAGAGGCAACACCAGCAGCAGTTCAGCTGCATTTTTCCCACTTCAAAGTCCCCGAGGGCCATCCAAAAATACAAACAAGTCATAAATGATCAGCCGAACTTAATCGAATTCCCGGAACACCCAAAATAACATTGAAACTCCAATTCAACCCATGATTCAAGCCTAAGATTCCTAAAACTTCCGAAAATCACCAACGATGCCGAAACCAACCAAAACACCTCCGAATGACCTGAAAATTTGCACACACGTCCAAAATGACACTACGAACTTGCTCCAACTTCCATAACTCCATTCTGACTCCGACAACTAATTTTCCACTGCCGACCGGAAATAGCCAAAAACTCAATTTCACCAATTCAAGCCTGATTCTACTCCGGACATCAAAACCACATTTCGAACACACTTCTAAGTCCCAAATTACCTAACAAAGCTATCTGAACCATAAAATCTACATTCCGAGGTTTTTTACCAATAAGTCAACTTTTGATTGACTTTTCCAACTATTGAACCAAGTTAAGAGACTAAGTGTCTCATTTATCTCCAAAAATTGCTCTGAACCCGAGCCGACCAATCTAACATAACATAATGAAGCTGAACCACATATAATGAAGTAGAAACGGGGGAAACATGGCTATTACTCTCGGAACGACTGGCCGGGTCGTTACAAACGGAGTCTAAATTCATAGAATGACCCCTTGGGTCATCACAGTCCCCTTGCCAAGGTACCAGGTGGAACGTACATATGCTTAACAGTATTCGAACTTGAGTTCATTTTAGACTTCTGATATTTTGATGGATTCATGTCAACCTAGCACAAAAATATTGAGTAACAGATGTCTATCATGTCATTTTTATCATGTATGAACATATCAAGGTCTTTGAAAAAAGCTAGGAAGCTACATGACCATAGATAACAGTAATAAAGATAATTTACAGAAACATGACACATAGAAACCCGGAGATAAACAAATATTTAGCAAGTCAGATTCATTATATAAGAACCTATAATAAGTTAAGAGAAAATTCTCTGCTATTGTTTTAAAAACCTTTATTGAACTTGTAAATAAAATGGAATCCAGTAAGAAACTTTCCTTTTCACAAGTGAGTTGCCTAATTAAATAAAAAAGTTGATAAATATCCAAACCTTCATGAGTTCTTTTCCTTTTAAGTTGTGAAGAATTACCTAACTCCTCTAAATCATCAATATTTTCTTGAAAAACCTCATAAGTATCACGAGGTTGAACCTTCCATACAACATGCCAACCTTTATTGGAAAGATCGTCAACGTAAAAAACTTGTGATTCTTGGTTGGCTAATACAAAAGGCTCAGTTGTTTTCAGAAATCGCTGGAGTTTAACACTTACAAAGACATATTCATCTATTTTAACTCCCTTTTCTTGGTCATACACATCAAACCACGTACATCAAAATAAAACTATTCTTCCTCCACCAATAAACTGTAATTCTAGTATATCTATTAGTTCTCCATAGTAATCAATGTTCTTATTCTCTTCGTCTGTCTCTCCAACTACAACCACCCCGCAGTTCTGAGTTCTCAAGACTTTATCATAATCTTGCACGTGAAACCTATATCTATTAATAAGGTAGCCACGACGAATTGTCACGTATGCCTTGGGACCACGTGACAATGAGAGAAAATCCGCCGTTTTCTTACTATCATTGCATTTGTATAATCCTGCAACCTATCAAGATCAAGCATATCGTTTAGCAAATTATATTTACATACTTGTGTTGAAAAATATTAATATTAACTAGTACTCACCTTTTCTTTTAACCAACTAATGAATTGTCTATCAGAATTTTCTTGAGAGGTATCAACTGGAGTTAGCGAAAACTCTCCACCAATATTTAAAGCATAACAACATGTCATTTAATGAAAAATAATAGATAAGGTATTTAAAAGTAAATTATTGAATCAAGTCATTACTTACTCGAGAAATAGTTGAATTTCATCACAATTCTTCAAAATATAAAAATGTGCTTGCTCCAGTTCATTTGAATCAAGTTTGTGTGGTTTTCCACCTCTTAAATCTCGTCCGTGTTGGAAAAAAATTGATAAACGTCCATCAGATTCTATAATACCACCATCATAGTTTCATTCAAGGAGATTGAACTTTGTTTCCATTGTATGTATATACCTTGAACATAAGGTCATACATTCACTTGCTAAATATCCCTCTACAATAGAACCTTCTGCGCAAGCCCTATTATGAATAAATGGTTTCATAAAGTATATATATCGCTCCATTGAATACATCCATCGATATTGAGAAGGTCCAGCAATCTTAGCTTTATTAGCTAAATGAATTTGCAAGTGCTCCTGTGATGACCCAAAAGGCCATCCCATATATTTCTAGCTAATTCTATGTTTCGAGGTCGTGAAAAACTCCTTCTATCTCACCTCGATTTGCATGCGCAGCCCGTGTTTGTAGCCGGGAAGCCTTTATGTGAAAAAGTGATAAAAATAATAATTTTATATTAGAAATTTAAATAAAGTTGGCTTCGGTCAACTTTTTGGTAAACGGACCCGGACCCGGACCCGGACCCGTGATTTGACGGCCCCGAAGGGTCCGTAGGAAAATATGGGACTTGGGCATATGCTCGGAATCGAATTTCGAGGTCCCAAGTCCGAGAAATGAATTTTTAAAGAAAATTATTTTCTGAAAAATATAAAGGTTTTTGAAAATAAAATTTTAGGTGAAACCTGTGATATCGGGCCCGTATCATGGTTCCGGAGCCTGGTACAGGTTCGATATGACTTATATGTTTTTTTCTGTGAAACTTGGTAAGAAACGAACTTAGTTTGACGTGGTTCGGACCTTAAATGCAAAATTTGAAGTTTAAGAAGTTTTGAGAATTTTTATGGATTTGGAGGTTTAATCCGATGTTTATGATGTTATTTTGGTATTTGTTTTACTTGAATAAGTTAGTAGGATATTTTGAGGTTGTGTGTATATTTGGTCTTGAGTCCCGGGGGCCTCGGGTGCATTTCGGATGGGTTTCGGGTCCATTTTCTCATTTTCCACTGCTGAAAAACTGTCATCTGGTTTCCTTCTATGCGATCGCATAGAGGGATTCACGATCGCATAGTGCTTTTATGACTAGCCCAGACTTTACTTCAATGCGTTCGCATAATTCTATTCGCGATCGCGGAAGTTCACATTCTCCTTCTTAGCGATCACATTAAATCAATCGCGTTCGCACAATAGAGATTATAGGGCTGGATCAGAGACAGGGGCTAACGAGGAGCACATGCCGCAGTTAAGATGCCTACCAGAGCAGTCATTAAGGAGTCTCCAGTAGTTCTAGTTGGGGGACAGGTACTGGGGGTGCCTGTTGCTACCCCGGACTTCAGGGGACCTGAGCGCAGTTTTGAGTACAATTGGTACATCGACTCAGGCAGGGTTGATTCTAGTGCACCAGTTGCTTCATGGATCAGGGGAGGAGTTCAGACTCCCACCGTCTACACTCTAGAGTAGTGAGATCATATTGGTCAGGTTCCAGTTTTCATGGCAGCACGACATGTGGTTTCAGTTCAGCCCGTGGTTAGGGCAGTAGAATCGGGGGAAGAATACCTTGGACTTGAAAGGTACAGGAAGTACCACCCTTCTATCTTTCAGTGGATTGGCGGAAGATGGTGCCCCGGGTTTTCCTGGGGGAGTGTCACTATATTCTTCGCATTTCGGGTGTTGTGGAGATGAGCAAAATTGTTTTGTCACGTCTCAGGTTTGGAGTAGTGGGTTGATCAGCGGTGGCGGCATATGAGTTGGGGTAATCTGGCCGAGTTAGCTTTACTAGCATGGATTCAGTTTTCGGAAATGTTTTGAGGGAGGTTGCACCTCAGTTCCTTCGGGATGTACGGCGCGTGGAGTTTGAGTAGTTGCGTCAGGGCACTATGTTACTACTGGAGTATACCTTTAGAATAAGTGAGTTGGCCAGACATGCACTTCGCTTGGTTGCTTCAGTTAGGAGATGAGTTCGTAGAGTCATTTGGGAGATTCAGGCATGATATTCGGTTCAGCGAGACTCGAGAGTTAGAGTAGGATGCCTCATTTCGGGAGGTAGTGGGGATCGCTTGCCGATTAAGGAGCATGCGGGACCGGGAGCAAGAGGTCAGACAAGATCAGGAGAGAGAGTTTTGGGAGACGAGGAGGCCTCGTAGACCGGAGTAATATACTGTTCCTTAGTATGGAACCAATGTACGTCAGGGTAGAGAATTTTGGGTCAACCAGTTCAGTTTGCATTACCAGCTTTGCATGGGGGCTTTTCAGGTACTCATGGGTCTCAGAGGATCCGTATTGTATGTTTTCCACATCCACATTGGCAGAGAGATTGTTTTCAGTGTGGAGATGTTAGCGACAGGGTGAGAGATTGTTCCAGGATTCAGGCAGGAGTGTTATAGCAGGGTATTCAGGTGGGTAAAGGGTGCTCAAGAGGGGGAGGCCCGACCTGTTGATGTGTTACATATAGTAGACTAGAGGCCGTTGTGCCAAATATTATCACCCAGGTATGTCTTGATGTGCTAAAGTGGGGTACCATTGTATTTCACTATACCTCTGTCAGTTGGGATGAGTTTCCCTCATTTGTTGCTTATTTATGAGTAAGTTTTATGCTTGGCACTCTATTTTTGTGTTTTCTCCTGTTGGGAGATTTTATGAGCGGTAGCCGTGTCTATCATTGTTTTATTCATCATTGATAGTGGTGAGACTAGAAGTGAGTCCTTGTTGTTCTTCGTGGTAAGCTTTCTGTGATTTTCCTAAATAATTTGCTTACGAGTTGTGATTTGATATTCCATCGAGATGTGAGATCAGCTAGCGTTATGATTTTATCAGCTGAGATGAATTAGTGGAGGAATTTCAATTGGTATGATATATTTTCGGTATGTGATTCAGAGTTGAGGGTGAGGTCCTCATGATATTTGTGATTCGATATGTTTGGAGCGGGCTGAGTACCGCAGTTGAATTTTATCAGGATGGAATCCTTGTGATTTTTTCATATGCTTTGCTTCTTCCTTGTTATATTGCTTTTGGTAAGTCAGTATTGATAAAGAGTTATGCCTATGGGCTTGTTTGATAGTTCCTTTATATGTTTCTATATTCATATTCAGTCATTCTCGTTATGTGCTCCATTAGTTTTAGCTTGCGGGATGTGTGCCTGGTGAGTTAGTTGTGGCTTGGTGATTTGGGTGTTTAATAATGGAGTCGTCGTGTTTATAGCATCATTATCAGTATTATGGGGTTTGGAACAGAGTTCTTTCAGATGCGAGGCTAATTGCCAATGTTGAGTTGATTTCGGGCAGCTATGGTGATCAAAAGTGTTAACTGAGCCTATGTGTGATGTGCTATGTTGTGTGGTCGTGCCTTATGGGTGTATTCATGAGTGGATGCAGCTGGTTGAGTCTAATGCCGTATATGGATTTAGGATCAGTCTTTTGTGAATGAGTAGAGGGTGAGAAGTAGATGTATGAGGCTTATCGGTGATGATATGAAGGCTATATTGCGGTTGTGATTGTTTCATCGGGCTTATGTGGGTTGGGGTGATGTGTGATCACCCGCGGCTATGTGTTGGAAGTATACCATAAGTGATTGGATGAGTTCAAAGTGAATCTTGGCACGTTCGAGACCGAATGTTTTTTTAAGATGGGGAGATTGTGATGATCCAAAAGGTCATCCCGTATATTTCTAGCTAATTTTATGTTCCGAGGTCGTGAAAACGTCCTTCTATCTTACCTCAATTTGCGTGCGCAGTCCGGGCTTGTAGCCGGGAAGCCTTTATGTGAAAACTGATAAAAATGATTTTTGTATTAGAAATTTGAATAAAGTTGACTTCATCCAACATTTTTTATAAACGGACCCGGACCCGTGATTTGACTATCCCGGAGGGTCCGTAGGAAAATATGGGACTTGGGCGTATGCCCGGAATCGAATTTCGAGGTCCCAAGTCCGAGAAATGAATTTTTAAAGAAAGTTATTTTCTGAAAAATATAAAGGTTTTTGAAAATAAAATTTGAGGTGAAACATGTGATATCGGGCCCGTATCATGGTTCCGGAGTCCGGTACTGGTTTGATATGACTTATATGTGTTCTCTGTGAAATTTGGTAAGAAACGGACTTAGTTTGACGTGATTCGGACCTTAAATGCAAAATTTGAAGTTTAAGAAGTTTTGAGAATTTTATGGATTTGGAGGTTTAGTCCGATGTTTATGATGTTATTTTGGTGTTTTGATTACTCGAATAAGTCTGTAGGATATTTTTGAGGTTGTGTGTATATTTAGTTTTGAGTCTCGGGGGCCTCGGGTGAATTTCGGATGGGTTTTGGGCCATTTTCTTCCATTTTTGAACTCCTGTTTCTGGTGTCTGTAGCCCTCTTTCGTGATCGCGTAGCCCAAGCCGCGATCGCGTAGTGTCCTGTTTGCCCCACCCATTTCCTTGATCGTGATCGCAGTGATTCTTTCGCGATCGCGATATGTCCCTACTGGTCGCCTAAAATTTCTTCACCGCGTTCGTATAACTCCATCCGCGATCGCAGAAGGCAGCCTGCCCTTTATATGCGATCGAATAAGATTCTCCGCGGTCGCGGAGCACATCTTACACCAACAACCATTTCCTTCTACGTGATTCCTGCGATCGCGATTCACAAAGCACCTGGGCAGAATATAAGTTTGCAAAATCGGGGTTTCACCATTTTTAAACATATTTTGACTTCTAGACCTCAGTTTTGGGCGATTCTTTGAGGGGTTTTCACACAAATCGAATGGGTAAGTGTTCTTCTACTATAATTAATTATATTTCATGAATTAGTTCTTGTTTTTATCATTTAATTTGTGTTTTGGGTTGAGGAGATTGTGGGTTTTGAAAGAAAACTTCTAAAATGTAAAATCATGATTTGAAACACCAAATGTTATCGGAATTGGATAAATTTATTATGGGTGAACTCGTATCGGAATGGGTAATCGGAATTCGTAAAATTTTTCGGATTCCGAGATGCGGGCACAGGGGTTGATTTTTATAATATTTTAAAGATTGAGACTTTATTATTCGGAATAGTTCCTTATACGTTTTATATGTATTTTGAAGTTGTTTTAGTTGATTTCGAGCCGTTCGGAGGCCTTCCCGCCCGAGAAGTCTATTTTTGAGTACCGGGTTGTCGTCTTTGAGGTAAGTATCTTGCCTAACCTTGTGTGGGGGAACTTCCCCTTAGGATTGAGTCTTCTATGTTGATTGTAGCACGCGTACGCGAGGTGACAAGTGCGTACTCGGACTTATTTGCAAATAGATTGCCCTTTTAGGATTTTTGGTCCTTATGTTCCCCGTGTATGAATTGAAATTGTTATATCTGAATTCCTGATTTCTAGTTTCATCTCTTCCTGCTCAAATTAGAAGTACTTGCCTAGCATTACTTGTTTCTTATATGATCTTAATTGATTTAAATGAAGACTTTGCTTTTCCTACCGTTATACTATATCTTTCTTCATACGCTGCCTATGTGACTAAAACTAGTATAATCTCGCCCTATAATTGTCTAACAAGTAATTGGAATATCTATACGTTGGTCAAGCATGCCCGTGAGTCTTACATTGTGATTTAAATGACTTTTCCTTAAGTACTAAGGTTTAATTGATGACCGCCCATGTTGATGGTATTTCTTTGATGCTGCCTGTTTACTGAGCATTTGTTCAAGCTGAGTTTATTCGGTGAAGCTAATTGTCTAAGTGAGATTGGTTATAGCTGATTCCCTTGCCGAGATGATTTGGTTTCTTGGTTGCGAACTTGAATATATAGAATCGTTGCTATATTTGCCTTGTTTTCCCCTCGTTATGCTGCTTCTTTTTGTGTTTGGCATTCCTTTCAGTGGCTATTTCTTATGAGTGATTTTTTACCATTTTGTGATTTAAGTCTTTGTATTGATTTCCTCATCGCACTTTGCATTCGGTTTTGTTTGCTTTTGCGCCTGTTGTGTCAATGTATGTTATTTCTGTCGCATTCTCGCTGTTTTCCTCAGTGGCTGCATTGCATATTTAAATTGGGACTACGGACCGAGATCCGGGAGCTTTCCCCCTGTACTGCATTGCATGACAAATTCTTAGTTGCGGACTGAGTTTCTGTGGTTTTATCATTGAGGAGATTTGGATTGAAAAGTATAGCTGAAAATAAATTATCTCCAGGAAAAGTTATGTCTGAAGGACTTCTATTTCGAAAGTATAATTGAAAAGTATTTGTCTTGCAGAAAAATGATATTTGAAAGAGCAGTATTTGGGAAAGTATATTTAAACACCACGTATTTTGAAGGGACTATGTTTTAAAGATATCTCTTTATAAAAATATACATTCAGAGAAAGTATGTTTCAAAGAAGAAATTTCTCCATTCCGAACGGATTATATCTTTAAAGCTTTTGAAATAAACTCACGATTCAAAGGTTTTTACTCGAAGGTTTGACCAACTTTATTGAGTTTATTGGCTAGGAATGATGTGAATAAATTGATGCAATGCTGAGTTGCTAGTGTTTTATTGGGTTGTGACTCCCGACATTTGGCTTGCATTCTTACCATTTTCTTTGCGTATTTCTATTATGTTGTCCGTTGATCGTAATTATTAAATTTTCTTCCGTATTATTCGATCGTACCATTAATTATATCGAAAAATCTTTAGATAGATATTATGTTTCGGTCATTTGTACATTTATGTCTTTTTACTTATTATACCAGTGGTGTCTTGACTAGCCCTCGTCACTACTTCACTGATGTTAGTCTTGATACTTACTGGGCACCACTGTGGTGTGCTCATACTACACTTCTGCGCATTTTTGTGTGCAGATCCAGGTAATTGTTGTTATTAGGTGCGTGGATAGTTGATGAGGAGCTCAAGGTAAACCTGCTGCTGCGTTCGAAGGCTTCGGAGTAGCCTTCCTGTTTATGTCAACTGTGCTTATTGTTTCTAGACAGTTCTATTTAGATTCAGTTGAAAGATGTCGTAGAGCTTATGACTTGTATTTACCGGATTTTGTGAAATTGTAAACTCTGTCAAGATTCCTACAAGTCTAAATACCAGTTGAAAGATGTCGTAGAGCTTATAATCTAAATTATTGTTATTGTTCAGTAGAAATGTTAGGCTTACCTAGTCCCTAAGACTAGGTGCCATCACAACACCCAACGGAGGGAAATTTGGATCGTGACAGCTCCATGACATCAAAAAAAGTAGGAGGGAAGACTTTTTCTAGCTTGCACTCAGTTATTGGGATTTGGGCATCTATCTGCTCTAATTCATCCACACTTATTCATTTTGATCCAAGCACGTTGAAAAACAAAGATAACTCAATAAGCGGTTCACACACAGATTTGCATAGCATACCCCGTAGAGCTAGTGGGATTAAATGTTGTAGAAGAACATGGCAATCATGACTTCAAACCTAAAATTTTGCGATCTTTAAGGTTGAGACACTGGGAAATATTTGATGAAAATCCATTTGGGAGCTTTAAGTTCTTCAAGAAACTAAAAAACCTATGCTTCTCTTCAGGAGGTAATGTGTAACATGTTGTTGGTAAGTCATATTTATCCCCAATTTTTATTGGATGCAATTCTTTCCTAATGTTCATTGCTTGCAAATCCAATCGAGTGTTTATGGTGTCTTTGGTTTTTCCTTTGATATTTAAGATTCTCAAATATTATCACATATATTTTTCTCAATGTGCATTACATCTAAGTTATGCCGCAATAAAAGAGTTTTCCAATATGGGAGATCAAAGAAAATACTCTTCTTATTCCAATTATCACTCCTACTCTCATGTGATATTTTAATCTTCTTCTTTGGATCCTTTGTTAGTTGTAACCCATCCAAATCAGCCACTTGATCAAGTATTTCTTCACCAGACAACTGTTTTGGTGGTAATCTTCGCTCCTTAGTGCCATTAAATGACGCTTTATCATTCCTCCATTTGTGATTAACAGGAAGAAAGCGTCTATATCCCATATAGCATTGTTTTATACAATTTTGTAGCCTAATTGAGTGAGTTTCTTTATTGCAACATGGGCACGCTAGTTTTCCCTTTGTACTCCATCCAGACAAATTTGCGTATGCGGGAAAGTCATTAATTAGTAAAGATGCATGTAATATAAAGTTTTGTTTAGTTGACTCATCAAATGTCTCCACTCCATATTCCCATAATTCCTTTAATTCCTCTATCAAAGGCCGGAGATAAACATTAATAGCATCTCCACGACTTCAAGACCAGGAATAATCATCGACAAAATATAATTTTCTTTTTTCATACATAGACAAGGTGGTAAATTATAAGGAATAAGTACCACATGCCAAATGCTATATGGAGTTTTGAAATTTCCAAATGGTTGAAAACCATCGCTAGCAAGTCCAAGTCGAACATTACGAGGCTCGGATGCAAAAGATTGATGAAGTTCATCAAACGTTTTCCACGCTATTGAATCAGCTGGGTGCCTCATTATTCCATCATCAACCCTTTTGTCATGGTGCCATCTCATCAGAGAATATATTTTTGAGGACATAAATAATCTTTGAAGTCTTGGCTTTAGAGGAAAATAACATAAAATCTTGTATGGTATCTTTTTCCCACTTTTAACTTTTGTTTCTCCACTACGTTTATCTTTATTCCATCTAGATTCACCACTAACTTTGCAAGACTCAAGAGACTTATCATACTTCCAGTATAACATACAATCATTTTTACATGCATCAATCTTTTTGTAAGAAAGGCCTAGGTGCCGAATTATATTCTTTGCTTCATAATATGAATCTGGTAAGTTTGATCCATCTGGAAATAAATCTTCCTTCGAGATCTTCAACAACATTATAAATGACGCATTACTCCAATTACCAATACTTTTGATATGAAGCAACTTTACAAAAATAGAAAGTTTAGAAACTTTTGAATTTTGGTACAATGGTTGCTCAAAATCTTTTAAGATCCTATAAAATCGTTTTGCTTCAATATTTGGTTGCTCCTCAAACATCCCATCACTATCATTGGTCATATTGTCTCCTTCAAAATTGTGATATAAATCTCTTAAAATTTTATGCATTTCATCCTCACCATCACCCTCTTCAATGATATTATCATCTACAAATTCAATCTGAAGATGACTCACCTAATCTATCCTCGTGGTGATACCAAAGGGTATAATTTTGGACTATTCCGTGTACTATTAAATATGACCTAACCAGCTCACGTGTTCCTGAAATTGCATTGCAGCATTTAACGCATGGATAACGTATTTCACGTGTTTCTCCCAATATTTTAAAAGCATAATCCAGAAAGTTCTCCACCCCAAGTATGTAAGTGTTATCAAGTTGATCATGAATAAGTTTCATCCATTTCTTATCAGACGGCATAATCTGGTGCATGCACAAAATTAATATACATATATACTCAACCAAAAAATAATAGTATAGAAATGAACATAAGCAAACAAAAACATATTAGTCACCTTTACTAAGGAATATTAGCCTATCCACTTTAAATGATTGTTTTTATAATCAATTTGAACAACGGCAAATGGCCAAATATACCCGTGTACTTTTGAAAATGGTTTAAGAATGTCCCTCATTATACTATTGGATTATTTATGCCCGGGTCGTCATACTTTGAAATAAAAAGACCCTTATTTTGGATGGGGTGCCACGCGGCACCACCAGATTAAAACGACCCATTTCTTTTTTTACCCGATCCATTTGGAAGAAACCTACCACCCGACCCAAATTTCACCCCACTTAAAATACAACCTACATGTATAATCTGTAGGGAAATTAACCCAATAGCAGTAGTGAATTTAGTTAATTTGAATTCAGTTCATATGAGCACTTCACTACCCCGCGCCACTCTTTTCTCTCTTCTTCAATTCTCTCTCTCTCTCTCATACACACACAATCTCTGTCTCTACCCCCTCCCCCCCAGGTAGATACAATCAAGAAATGACTCTAATAAGAAGTTTAAAAAAAAGAAAAAGAACTAATGAGCTAGTCTTCTTCATTTCCCAAGAGATATTGGGTATATAATAATACTTACTAATTATGTATAATTGAATTTGCTTGATTTTTTTACATGCATTATATCGTTAGAATTTTTTACACGTTCATGCATCAAGGAGAATAAGTTAGGAACTTGCTTGTGTGTTTTCTCCATGTTTATATATCCATTTGTCTAAGGTTTTTCCTTTTATTTTTTTGTTTTTCTTCGTCAAATTTAAACCTCTCAGGTGTTCTTGGAGTTGTGATGTTTCTGTATTCACGTGGTTTTTATTTATTTTTGTATTTTTATGTTAATATATTGAAGATCTCTCACGTGGCGTTTTGTTAATTTTTTGTTGCTTTATGTTTGCTATAACCTATGCCTCAAGCTAAAAGCATAGTCTTTTAATTACCTCTTTGGTTTTAGGTTAAATGATGTTAAAGATTAAATCTTGAATAGGTGATGTTTAATATATATTTTTTCTTTTTTTTCTGAGATTTATATATTATCATTATGAATTAAACTAGTTGTGAGGTTTAAGAATGGTTTTTAAATATTGTTGTTTATTGTACCACTTTTGAACAATTTAACTGAAACTTATGGCTAACTAAAGAGATTTTAAATCTGAGGAGAATTCCTTTTGGGGTGTGTGAAGATTATTTTAGAAGCTCTAATTTGGCTAACTGAAAAAGATGCCATTTTAGAAATGATTTGTACTGAGGATGATCAATTATTGGGTTTGAACGATTTCCCAAAGGGGATTAAAGTCCTACTTCTTGATGAAGACTCCACTTCTGCTACAGAGATGAGATCAAGGCTTGAGAAGTTGGATTACATAGGTTAGTTGTAGCACAAGTCTTCGAAAAAAAACTTACTCGCACCCTGTGTTTATCCTTTCTCTTCCTTTTCTTGTTATGTTCATCCCTTTTTAGTAACATTTTTTTTTTGCTCAGTTACTTGCATTCTGTTTTCCATGTTAATTGTGCCTTCTAGTTTTAGGTTTCATATGGAAATACCTTCTGCATTTGTTACTGAGGGAAAATAGAGTGTTCTGTTCCTTCTTTCTATTTTAAGATGACAAGCATTTAAGTGATTCATGCTGCATACTGTCCTATAATAGGATAGCTTTTCAACTTTCTTTCTATGGTTCTTGCAAGTTTAATCTATTTTTGTGTTGTTCCAAAATTTAGGGCAGCTAGTTGCTTCATATTTCCTGAGCCGAGAGTCTATTAAAAACAACCTCTCTACCTGTATTAGGTAGGGGTAAGGTCTGCGTACAGACTACCCTCCCCAGACCCCACCTGTTAGGATCATACTGAGTTTGTTGTTGTTGTTGTTGAATTCAGTTCATATGAATGAAGAAACAAATCGAAAAATTTTCGAACTCCGGAACTCATAATGATCAGACAAATCAACAAAACACATAGAAAAAAAGTTAATCACAGAATTAACAGAAGAACAAGAGAATGTTCATCAAAAAATATTTAGCAGAAAATAGTGAGAAGATTCATAATCATACAGTTGAAATTCAATCACAAAGCAGAGCAAAATCTAGAAGAATCAACACTCATTGGTTCGAGCAAAAAACATCGAAACCGAAGCTTCGAGAAGCTTTTAAATCAACAACTT
Source organism: Nicotiana knightiana (assembly GCA_005239525.1). Lineage (NCBI taxonomy): Eukaryota > Viridiplantae > Streptophyta > Magnoliopsida > Solanales > Solanaceae > Nicotiana > Nicotiana knightiana. The sequence continues at coordinate 21,936 of ML371475.1, read as the reverse complement.
CATCAAGTCAAAGCTTAATCAACTGATCAAACATTAAGTTAATAAACTCATCAAAATTAATCTAAGACAGATTAATACAATCACAATCTCTACATGAAGAACAATCAAATTTCAGTAGATTAACAATCAAGCTGCAAAAAATAGAATTTTTTTTACCAAAACTACAATATTAGTATCAGAAGTTGAAGCTCTTATAATCTCCACATGAAGAACAATCAAAATTAAGTAGATTAATGATCAAAACAGTAGCAAAAAGAGATAAAATTACCACGTGGAAAAAAGCAGATGCCTTTAACAACCAAATAGGAAAACCTAATTCAAAATAAGAAAGAATTGGAAAAAAGAACGACGAGCTAATTCTCTCTTACTCAATCCGCTGCCCCCAACCTACGCTCTTGCCTCTCTCATCCCTCTTCCTAGTTCAGATGCCTTTTTCTAGTGAAATTATTAATCAATTCACATAAAAATGGTACAATTTTGAACCTTTCCTTGATGAGGAGAAACTCAAAGATTATTAGTTGTTGTCAATGGAGGTGACGAGTAGTTTTGCTGAATTTAACTTCCTAGTTGCAGGTTTTTTCCTTCCTTCACTGTTGTCAATGGGGATTTTTCATTTGCTAAAGCGTTCAAAACAGCGCTGGTTGTCAATGGGAATCATTTGTTTTTTCCTACGCTAATTGAGGGTTCAAAAATAGAGTTAGCGGTGTTTTTTCCTTTACTAATTGAGGATTCAAAACAGAGTTTTGGAGAAGGTTAGGGTTTTTGCCTTCCTTTTGGGA
>ML371475.1:1899-20701 GCA_005239525.1 Nicotiana knightiana | reverse complement strand
GGGGGGGGGGGAGGAGGGGGGAGATTTGGAGGATATGGGAAACGAGGGCGCCATTTTTTCATCAGTAATAATTGTTTAAGATGGACTATGTTATATTTTAACGGCTGAATATTATCCCTCGCTAATATTGAGCTACAACTTAGTTTCAACGACCGAAAAAAAATTTGGTTGCTATAAGCACACTTATAACGACCTGATTTATGTCCCCTCGTTAAGAAATGGTCATTAAAAATAAAAATTCTTGTAGTGTACATTTATTGGGGCACCGATCGCTCTATACTATTATGCAATAGTTTTTAATTTAAATATATAATATACAATTATACAATGGCACAAAAGCTTTGTAGAAATCGAAACTCATAATTTTTAGTTCTCATGATTCTCGGCTAACGATTTACAATACAAAAGAAGAAGAATGTTAAAGTATTGGAGTTTTGAAAATTAACAAAGTGTGCCTAGTGAATGTGTGCTAAGAACTAGGTCCTTAAGGTAGTTGTTGAAATATGCTAGGAACTAGGTCCTCAAGGTAGATGTTGAAGGTTCTTATAAGGCAGTAACTTTTGCACAACAATAACTTTTGCAAAAAATTACTATAGTCCGAGATTGTTGGAAGAAGGCTGTTAATGTATAAGGGTCGTGGTCTAAGAAGATATGCTCGTATAAATGATAAACAAAAGTTACAAGGCTTGTGGAGTCCTTGGAGCTGTAGGAGTCCTATCAAATGAGAAGTTGACTATGCATACGACTCCCAAAGATCTCGGAGTACAGTGAAGTTAAATACTTTCCTGATGGACTGAGGACATCATCCTTTTGCATGTCAACTGTGGAACAACATTTTCAACACTCAAGTTGATTACTAGTCTTAGTGATTTTCTTGAGTCTGTTAGGTAATGTATATTAGGAAATCAAGTTGTAATCAAATTTTCAATCATAATCTGTTAGTTGGTGTAAGTTTTTTAGTGTGCAAGTTAGAGTAACTTGTAATTCACTCAAATAGTTGAAGTAGGAGAATTGTGGGGATGTTCATTTACAGGTCTTGTAATCAGTACATTGGCTCATTTTGTTCTAGTGAAGTTGAAGTTAAAATCCTACGTGGTAGGTCGTGAGTTTTTCACCTTTGAGTCGGGTGATTTTCCACATAAAAATTGTTGTCTCTATTTTTACTATTTATACCGCTTACGCGTAAGGAGTAAGGCAAAGAACCATGTTCTTTAATAAATTTAGGAAGGCACTCAATCTAGCAATTGGTATCAGAGCAGGTACTCTCACACGTGGTTAACACCTAGAGAGATCATGGAAGCAAAATGAGTGCCCCGCCTAGAATCAACGAAGGACAGTCAATTACTAGACCACCTCTATTCAATGGAAAATATTACAGCTGATTGAAGGCAAAAATGGAGGATTTACTAATGGCAGAGGACTATGAACTATGGAAGATAGTGAATAAAGGACCACTAACTCCCACCAAACAAAATGGGCAAAATGAAAATGTTCTCAAAGACCCCTCCGAATTTTTGGCAGCAGATTTCAAGATGATGAAGAAGAACGCAAAGGCCAAGAAGATCCTCGTCTGTGGATTTGGTCATGATGAGTACAACAGGATATCTGCATGCTCTAATACAAAGAACATCGGGGATGCATTTCAAACTGCTCATGAAGAAATAAATCAAGTAAAGAGATCAAGGGTTGAGCTGCTTAGGAGGAATTATGAGCTTTTCTCTATGAAGGAGTCTGAACCCATTTAGGAGATGATGAATACTATAAAAACAAATGAATTGAAGTCACTTGGAAAGGTATTCACTTCTAAAGAATTAGTTAGAAAGGTTCTAAGGATTCTCCCAGCTTCATAGGAATCAAAATTCACGACCATCCAGGAAGTAAAGGAGTTGGATAAGATTTCACTGGACGAGTTGATTGGAAACTTAAAGACCCATGAGATGAGAAAGCTGGAACTGCACAAGGAGGAACCAAAGAGGAATAAGTCCTTGGTTCTTAAGGCATCCGAAGAAGATGAATCTGACAATGATGAACTCAACCTAGCAATGTTTTCTAGGTTCAAAAAGTTCATGAAGAATTCCAAGAATGCATCTAAGAGAGAAAACGGTGACAACCTTAAGCAGATTGACAATTCTTCATATGATGGTTATTACAAGTGCAAAAAGCTGGATCACATGGTCAAAGACTGTCCAATACTGGAATTTGAATGGAAAAAATAAAGAGTTGAAAATGATAAAAGGAAAAATTAAAGAGAGAGGCCTAAACAAGGGAAAATTCCTAGGCAAAGGATTCACTGAGGCCATGAAACCTTTCTAGCAACATATGAGGATAATGGAAGTGATAAAGAGGAAGAAAAGGAGGACGAGACTATAAGTCTTTATACTGTGATAGAGGCACACATGGCAGTTAAGACCAAACTTCCTGTACAGCTAGAAAGGCACATTGGAATACCACCTATGTTTGATAGACACCACTATGATAAATGGAAGGCGGATGGAAGTGTTCCTTCAGGCCACTCATTTTGATATATGAATAATTGTTAATGATGGACCAATTACCCCTAATAAAGTGGATAGTGACAGAAGAGTATCAAGAGAGAGGAAGAATATGATGCTGAGAATCAAATGATGATCCAGAAAAATGCTAAGGCAAAGGATCTGCTCTATAGAAGTCTACCAAGGAGTGTTCTGTAAAAGATGTCCCCTTGCATCTCTGCTCATGATACATGGAGGACGTTGGAGGCTGATTTTAGAAATGAAAACGTTGAAATTTCCCTAGTGGAAATGAAGAAAGCCATATAGATGAGGAAGTGATAAGAATGATGGCCATGAGCGAGTTAGAGGCTGAAGATGAAACTAACCAGGTAAGTATTTCTAACCTGAAATAATTAATGGCCATAATACTGACCATGATGAGTGAGATGGATTAGGTTAAGTGCTAGAAATGATCGATTAATAAGCTTGACCTTAAAAAGCTTGAATCTAACAAAGCTGGTCTTGAAGGACATGTTAAAGATCTTAAGAACCAAGTTCTTAAGCTCACTTCTAATAATGAGCAACAATCTGCTGCACTTGGCAAAAGAATAATGAGTGATTTGCAAAACAATCTTGAAAAATAACTAGCTCAAAGATAGTTTCTATGATGCTGAATGTAGGAATAAAGTGCGGCGAGAGAATCTTGAAAAGGCAAATTATGAACTATCGAGGCTAAAAAAGTGGCACAGATCCTCATATGCACTAAACTGGCTAAATGAAAACTACAGCACTAACAAATCAGGCATTGGTTATAGGAAACCTGTACCTAGGTTTGATTCCATGTATGTAGGAATTTCTGACAATAAGATTGCACTCACTCTGGGAAGGTAGGACACCTAAGAGATATTTGCCCTGCGTTAATTCAGGCTCAGTTCAAAAATACCTTTGGGCTAACTAAATATGTGGAGAATAAAGGAAAACCCACAACCAATTACTTTTTTCAAACTAAGTGGATTAAGTTAATAAGAAAAAGGACTGTAAACACTCTCCCCTTCTGGGCAAGAAGAGATTTGATTCATCATTTTTCCAATAAAAAAGGCCCCAAGCTTGTTTGGGTTCCCAAGACTAACTTGTGATTTTTGTTGTAGGATAAAGTGAGAGGAAACAATCAAGACTGGTATTTGGATAGTGGATGCTCAAGACATATGACCGGTGAAAAGAAAAACTTCCTCTCACTGAAAAACTTCCAAGGAGACAGTGTATCATTTGAAAATGGGAAAAAGGACAAATAACAGGTATTGCTATGGTTGGTAAGTCACTCTCTCATGGTATAGAAGATGTGTACTATGTAGTTTGTCTTAAACATAATCTTCTCGGCATTTCTCAAATGTGTGATAAAGGTAATGAGGTAAAGTTTAATTCCAAAATCTGCACTATCACTAAGCTGGATACTGATGAAATTGTTCTGAAAGGTAAGAGACATAACAATGTCTACAAGATATCTATTATGTCTCTTACTCAGAGTGAACATACATGTTTAAGTGTAGTATAAGATGACCCACTACTATGGCATAGAAGACTGGGACATGCCACTCTATCTCAACTCAACAAGCTTGTAGCAAAGGACCTGATCCTTGCTCTACGAAAAGTTGAGTTCACATCAGACAAAGTATGTGATGCTTGTGTCTGAGGCAAACATGTTAGGCCATCCTTTAAATATAAGAAGTTTGTTAGTACTTTCAAACCCTGGAATTCCTTCACATAGACTTATGTGGACCAATGAGAGTTAAGAGCAGGGGTAAGAAGTATGTGTTTATGATTGTTGATGATATACTCTAGGTACACATGGACCTTGTTTCTGGAATTTAAGGATGACACTTTTGATTTTTTCCATGTGTTTGTCAAAATGATTCAACAAAAACTGGGTAGTGTTGTTTTAAGTATAAGAACAGACCATGGGACTGCGCTTGAAAAGTCCAAAATTCCTTGAGTCTTGTAGCACTCATGGCATTTTGTCACAACTTCTTTGCACCTAAAACTCCACAAAAAAATGGTGTTGTGGAACAAAAAAATTGATCTCTAGAGATATGGGCATGACTATGCTAATTGCTAGTGGACTGCCTTAGATCTTTTGGCCTGAGCCAGTCAATACTGCCTATTACTTGTTAAATAGATGCATGGCCAGACCCATTATTAAGAAGACTCACTATGAGTTACTTCGAGGAAGAAAGCCCAACATCACTCACCTAAAAGCATTGTGTAAATGTTTTGTGCACAATAATGGCAAAGAAGCTCTAGGCAAGTTTGATGAAAAAAGTGACGAGGGAGTTTTCTTGGGCTACTCACCAGATAGTAAATCTTACAAAATATTTAATAAAATAACTATGTGTGTTGAAGAAAATGTTCATGTTATTTTTGATGAATCTGACATGGATGAGAAAGGTTTGTAGGATGAACACTGTGATATATGGCTCACTAATGAAGGAATTTCTGGAGAACCTGAACAACAACCTGAAGGGGGGTCAAGGAACTCTGAGGGAGATGCGACTAATCAGTGAACAACAAGAAGAGGGAACAACACTAACTGATACTCAGACAGGAGAAGCTTCACCTACTGACCCTGGTCCCTTGGCTCACTCCCTGCCTGAACCATCTCTCGGTATGCAAGTTAGGCCATAGAAACATCAAAGCTCACACCCCCTTGAGAACATCATCTCTGATCCAAATGCTGGAGCACAAACCAGGTCATCTCTGAGAAACCTGTGTGCACTCACTACATTTATCTCTCAGATTGAGCCTAAAAGCATAAAGGAAGCCTAAATGGACCCAAATATAATTGCCATATGAGAGGAGCTAAACCAGTTTGAGAGAAGAAAGGTTTGGAACCTGCTGCAAAGAACCAAAAAATAGAACTGTCATATATACCAGATGGGTGTTCAGAAACAAACTGGATGAGCAAGGAAATATCACAAGGAACAAACCCAGACTAGTGGTTCAGGGGTACAATCAAGAAGAAAATATTGACTATGGTGAGGCATTTTCTCCTGTATCCATAATGGAAGCTATAAGAATGCTAATTGGTTTTGCTGCATACATGGAATTAACTATGTGTCAGATGAATATGAAGAGTGCATTCCTGAATGGTCACTTGAAAGAGGAGGTGTTAGTTAATCAGCCTCCTTGCTTTGAAAGTGAAGAGTTCCTTGACTATATTTCAAGTTAGACAAGGCATTGTATGGAATGAAACATGCTCCAAAATCCTGGTATGAGAGGCTTTCAAAGTTCCTCTGAACTAATAACTTTGTAAGAGGAAAGGTGGACAACACATTGTTTTTGAGGAACAAAAGAAAAAATCTTCTGATTGTGCAGGTGTATGTGGATGATATAATCTTTGGGGTTACTAATGAAGAAATGTGCAATAAATATGCTTAAATGATGGGGGAATGAGTTTGAAATGAGTATGACGGGTGAACTAAGTTTCTTTTTTGGGCTGCACATCAAACAAACACCTTCTGGAACCATGATCCATCAGCAAAAATACATTAAAAAGCTGTTAAAAAATTCAATATGGACTCTTCTAAGTCATTTCACACTTCTATTTCCATTGAACAAAGTTGGATCTTGATGAAGAAGGGAAAAGTGTGGAACAAAAGCTGTATAGTGGAATGATTAGATCACTATTGTATCTCACTGCAAGCAGGCACACTATTGTGTTCAGTGTGGGACTATGTGCAAGATTTCAGGAAAATCCCAAAGAGTCTCATCTAAAGGCTGCCAAAAGAATACTCAGATATCTTAAAGAGACTCTAGATTTTTGTCTATGGTATCCAAAAGGATACATATTTGATCTAGTTGGTTATTCTAATGCAAACTATACATGGTTTGATGTTGACAGTAAAACCACTTCAGGAACAACACATTTTCTTGATTCTTTCCTGGTATCTTGGGGAACAAAGAAGCAAAACTCAATGGCTTTATCTATAGCTGAAGCAGAATATGTAGCAGCAATGTCTTGCCATGCTCAATTGCTATGGATAAGGAAACAACTCAGGGACTATGGTATTTTTGTTGATTGTGTCCCCATTTTTTGTGAGAATACCAATGGCCATAAATATTTCTAAAAATCCTTGTTAGGATAAGTGAACCAAGCACGTTGATACCAGATATCACTTTCTCAAAGATAATGTTGAAAAAGGAAATATCTCAATCAATTTCTATAAAACTGATGTCACGACCCGGAATCCCAACCTCGGGGTCGTGATGGAACCTAACGTCTACTTGCTATGCAAGCCAACATTAGTTAAACAATTTAATAATTAAACAGTTCAAACAGAATAATAATAATTATTAACGAAGATTAAAGCTGAAATACATGAAATAAACCCATAACATAATGCGATATAACTCAACCCTAAGTCTGGTGTCATAAGTACATGAGCAGCTAGAAGTATACAAGTATAGTTTGAAATAAATACAACTATTTGAATGATATAAACAATAAAGATCGAAAATGGAAGGGGACTTCAAGGTCTGCGAATGCCAACAGATCTACCTCGAGTCTTCGAAGCAATGTGATTCGAGCAGACGCACCTCTAAGCACTGCTGGGCCTAATACCAGTATTTGCACAAGAAGTGAAGAAGTGTAGCGAGTGTACAACTGACCTAATGCACTCCGTAAGCATCGAGCCTAACCTCGACGAGGTAGTGACGAAGCTATGACAAGACACCTACGTAAAAACCTTGTACAAATATATATAAAAGCAACAAAATAACAAGAAGAACGATAAAATATTAACTGGGAGGGGACATGCAAAAGGGATCATATACAAAATCACAAAATAACACCTTCCGAAATATGCAACAATACAACAAGGTAAATCACCAATACCGGAAATCAAATAAGGAAATGAAATGAAGATGGAACTGCATCACCCTTTGTGCTTTTACTCTCGTTCTCACCATGTAATATCATAAATGAAATGGCACGACATCACCCGTCGTGCTTTTACTTATCGGCACGGGATCATCCTTCGTGTTTTTACTCTCAACATCTCTCAATATGTGATAATGAATGTAAATAAGGCACGGAAACACCCTTCGTGCTTTTCACTCTTCCTCACAAAATCAACAATACAATTCCAAATAATAAATACAAGGAGGAGAAACAATTTCACTTCAATTATAGTGCCAGGACATCAAACTCAACTTCCAAAAATTCCAACATCTTCAAAATAAACAATAAATATGTGACGAATAATTAAAAGTTATAATCTAACCCAAGCATGGAGAAACAAAGTCAAACAAACAACTTAGAACAAAGGAATAATTCCCACCCGCATGCTTTAACCCAATAAAAATGCATATGTACTCATCAACTCATATATACGTCATTCCCACATATAATTCACGTGGCAAATAAACCAACAAGTCCTAATTCCTCAAATCAAGGTTATCACGACACTTAACTCACTACGCAACCAAATCAATGCCAATTGCGGATTTTTCTCTAAAATTATCCTCCAAACCAATCAAATCTAACAAAATATAGTTCAAATAATTCAAAACAAGATTTAGAAACTACCCACGAGTGAAAAAGATTCAATCTTTAGTGATCTTGGAAAACTCAACAGAAGTCAACCCTGGGTCCGCTTGGTCAAAACTTGAGATTACGACCAAAACCCAATTACCCATTCACCCCAGCCCGGTTATGTGATTAGTTTTGAAATCCGACCTCAATTTGAGGTCTAAATCTCAATTTCTCAAAATTCTCAATTTCTACCTAGATCCCTAATTTCTACAATCAAAAAGCTTAGATTAAAGGCTAAAATCAATGAGTGTTTATGAAAATGTAAGGAACCAAGTTAAAATCTACTAACCTATGAAGTTGGGATGAAAAATCTCTTCAAAATCGCCTCTAACCCAAGCTCAAACTTGTAAATGGTCAAATTGACTCAAACCCCCTTTTTTGAAAATTTATAACATTGCGTGTCAGGTGCTCTTCGCGGTCCTGAAGCACCTAACGCGATCATGATTCTCAACAGACAAAAAGCCTACGCGTTCGCGATGTACCTTCCGCGTTTGGGAAGGCTTCACCCCCCCCCCCCCCCCCCCCCCCCCCGACCTTCACTTTCGCGAGCTAGGGCTCGCGTTCGTATAGAGTACTACCTGCCTTCCCCTAGAATCCCCTAAACCTCCGCGTTCGCGTGAGGATGGTCGCATTCGTGAAGGGTAAGCCCTCTACTACTTCGCATTTGCGACCATTTCCCCACGTACGCGAAGAAGAACTCCACCCCAACCCAGATTCCCTTTTGCAAATCAAGACTGGGGCTTCGTTTAACCTGATCGCAACAGTGGCTTCGCGATCTTGAAGCAAAATATACCAGACATCAACAATAGTTGAAAAAGCAGAAATTTTCTAAGGTAAAATGGTCTGGAAACTCAACCGAGCCCCTTGAGCTCCAAACCAAACATGCAAAAAAGTGTAATAACATCATACGAACTCGCTCGCGTGATCAAAACACCAAAAGGACACATAGAACTACGAATCGGACATCAAAATGTATGAGATTTTCAAAGAAACTCAAGAACATCCAAATTCACAACCGAGCGTCTGAATTCTATCAGCCCAACTCCGTTTTGCACCAAGACAAGTTTTAAATAGCAAAATGAACCTATACCAAGTTTCAGAACCGAAATTCGAACCCGACAACCATAAATTCAACCAACAGTTAAATCTAGGAAATATTAAAACCTTCAAGTTACTAGTTTTCGACAAATCAAGTCAAATCAAGTTAGGGACTTCCTAATTCAATTCCAGGCATACACCCAAGTCCAAAATCACGATACGGACCCACTGGGATCGTCAAAATAGCGATCCGCAGTCGTTTGCACAAAATATTGACCGTAGTCAACTCAAGTTATTTTTAAAGCCAAATATCATGTTTTCTTCAAATTTTCACCTTAAAACTTTTCAGAAAAAAGACACAGACTGCGCACGCAAATCTAGAAACACTAAATAAAGCTAATAGAGGTCTTGAAACATGGAAATAAGGGCTAGAACTCAAAACGACCTATCGGGTCCTCACATTATCCACCTCTAAAAGAAACATCCGTCCTCGAATGAACATAGAATATTCCTTAGGCTGGTGAAAAAGTGAGGGTATCTACTCTGCATGTCGGACTCGGACTTCCACGTAGCTTCCTTGATCGGCTGGCCTCTCCATTGCACTCTAACAAAAGGATAACTCATAGACCTCAACTTATGGACCTGACATGCTAGAATAACCACCGACCCCTCCTCCAAAGTCAAATCCTTGTCCAATCAGATTGAAATGAAATCTAATACATGGGACGGATCACCGTGATACTTCTGGAGAATAAAAACATGGAACACCGGGTGAACTGCTGATAGTCTAGGTGGAGATGCAAGCTTGTAGGCCACCTCCCCCACTCTCTCGAGGATCTCAAAAGGACCAATATATCTTGGGCATACCTTTCCTTTCTTCCCGAACCTCATCACACCCTTCATGGGTGAACCCGGAGCAAAACCCTCTCTCTAACCATGAATGCAACATCACAAACTCTTTGATTGGCATAATTCTTCTGTCTAGGCTATGCTGTACGAAGTCGATCCTGAATCATGTTGACCTTTTCCAAGGCATCCCGGACCAAATTAGTACCCAGCAATCGAGCCTTTTCCGGCTCAAACCAACAAACTGGAGGACGACACCGCCTCCCATATAAGGCCTCATAAGGAGTCATCTGAATACTCAAGTGGTAGAAGGAAAACTCCACAAGGCTGCAAGAACTGATCCCAAGAACCCCCAAAATCCATAACACAGGCGCGAAGCATATCCTCCAAGATCTGAATGGTGCGCTTAGACTACCTGTCCGTCTGAGGGTGAAATATTGTACTCAAATCAACTTGTGTGCCTAACTCACGATGTACAACCCTCTAGAAATGCGATGTGAATTGCGTACCCTGATTATAAATAATAGACGCTGACACACTATGAAGACGAATAATCTCGCGGATATAGATCTCATCCAGCCGCTCTAAAGAATAGGGATACACCACCAGAATGAAATGCACTGACTTGGTCAACCTATCCACAATGACCCATATTTTTTCAAATTTCTTCAAAGTCCGTGGGAGCCCCACAACAAAATCCATGGTAATGCGCTCCCATTTCCACTCGGAAATCTCAAGTCTCTGAAGCTAACTGCCAGGCCTCTAATACTCGTACTTCACCTGCTGGAAGTTCAAACACCAAGCCATATACTCTATTATATCTTTCTTCATTATTCTCCACCAATAATGCTGCCTCAAATCTTGGTACATCTTGGCGGCACTCGGATGAATGGAATACCGCGAACTGTGGGCCTCCTCAAGAATCAACTCACGTAGCCCATCCACATTAGACACATAAATATGTCCTTGCATCCGCAACACCCCGTCATCTCCAATAGAATTCTCCTTGGCATCATCGTGCTGCACCGTGTCCTTAAGGACAAGCAAATAGGGGTCTTTATACTGACGCTCTCTGATGCACTAATACAAAGAAGACTGAGAGACCGTGTAAGCAAGAACCTGACTAGGCTCCAAAATATCTAACCTTACGAAGTGATCGGCCAAGTCCTGAACATCTGATGCTAGCGGTGTCTCACCAACTGGAATATATGCAAGGCTACCCATACTCACATCCTTTATACTCAAGGCATCATCCACCACATTGACCTTCTAGGGATGATACAAAATGGTTATATCATAGTCTTTTAACAACTCTAACAACCTCCGCCACCTCAAATTTAGATCCTTTTGAATGAACAAGTGTTGTAGACTTCGAAGATCTGTGAATACCTTGCATGACATGATGTAAAGGTAATGCCTCCAAATCTTCAATGCATGAACAATAGCTATCAACTATAAGTCATGAATAGGGCAATTCTTCTCATGAACCTTTAACTGCCGAGAAGCATACGCAATCACCCTGCCATCCTGCACCAAGCCCAATATGCGATGCATCATAATACACAATGTACGACCTCGACCCCGTAGGAAACACCAACACCAGAGTTGTAGTCAAAGCAGTCTTGAGCTTCTAAAAGCCAATTCACACTCGTCAGAACACCTGAATGGTCCACCCTTCTAGGTCAATCTAGTCAATGAGGCTACGATAGATGAAAACCCCTCCACTAATCGGCGATAATAACCCACCAAACCCGGAAATATCTGAATCTCTGTAGCTGAAGTGGGTCTAGACCAGTTTTGAACTTCCTCAATCTTCTTAGGGTCCAAATTAATGCCCTAGAAAAATACCACATGCCCCAAAACGACAACTGACTCAACCAAAACTCATACTTTGAAAACTTGGCATATAACTGACTATCCCTCAAATTCTGAAGTATAATCAAAAGGTGGTGCCCATGCTCCTCTCAGCTACGGGAGTATACCAAAATATCATCAATGAAGACGATCAAAAAAGAATCCAGATAGGGTGTGAATACCCGGGTCATCAAATCCATAAAGGTTCTAGGGAATTTGTCAAGCCAAATGACATCACTAGGAACTCATAATGCCCATATTGAGTCCGGGAGGCTGGCTTAGGGACATCCAATGCTCTAATCTTCAATTGATGGTAGCAAGATCATAAGTCAATCTTCGAAAATACTGTGGCACCCTAAAGCTGATCAAGTAAGTCATAAATCCTAAACAAAGGATACTTGTTCTTGATAGTGACTTTATTCAACTGTCGATAATCAATAAACATCCTCATTGTACCATCATTCTTCTTCAATAACAACACTGGTGCACCCCAGGGCGAGACACTATGTCTAATGAATCCTTTATCAAGCAAATCTTGTAACTGCTCCTTTAGTTTCTTCAACTTAGCTGGGGCCATATGGTATGGTGGAATAGAAATGGGTTGAGTTCCTGGAGAAAAGTCACTACAGAAGTCGATAGCTCTGTCGGCATCGCCAAAAAATCTGCAGGAAACACGTCTAAAAAATCACGCACAACTGGTACTGAATCCATGGAAGAAACCTCTGCACTAGGATCACAAATATAGGCCAAATATGCTAGACATTCTTTCTTGACCATATGCTGAACCTTCACATAAGAATGGCCATGATTCTATCTCCACTCTAATTGAGGAATCCCTGACATGGCTAGTAGAATGGCTAGGAGTCCCTCTCCACTCTAATAGAGGAAACCCGACATGGCTAAGGTCATCGTCTTGGAGTGACAGTCCAATATAGCTTGATAAGCTGACAACCAATCCATGCCCAAGATATAATCAAAGTCCACCATATCAAGAAGTTGGAGATGTACACTAGTCTCAAGGCTCTCGATAAAAACCACAAACGAGCAATAAACATGATCTACAAAAATAGAATCTCCCACAGGTGTGGACACATATACATGAGCAATCAAAGAATCACGAGGCATAACCAGATATGAAGCAAAATAAGATGACGCGTAGGGATAAGTAGAGCCTGAACCAAATAGAAATGAAGCATCTCTATCTAAAACTGGAACAATAACTGTGATGACGACGTCACATGGCTCTGCCTCAGGTCTAGTTGGAAATGCATAAAAATAAAGCCGGGCACACCACTCTCACCTCTGCCTCTCAGATGACCTCTAGCTGGTTGGCCTCCACCTCTAATGGAATGACCTCTAACTTTAGTAGCCTGACCCCACCTCTAGCTGGCTAAGTGGGAGGTGAAGCAACCGGTGCCAAAACCATTGCACGAGAACCCTGTTTTGGCATGCCGCCCTATGACCTAGGGCACAATCTCGCAACGTGCCATGGATCTCCACAAGTATAACAAGACCCCAACTGTTGTGACTGCTGTCTCTGGAATTGGACTTATCGACCTGGATAACCACTCTGATAACTTTGGATCGGAGGTGCACTAATAGGAGTTGATGGTGCGTTGTAGGCTAGCTGCTCTAGATGAGACTCATAAGAACCACGACTACCCTAATTACCATTGGATGCCTGAAGCACTGACTATATCGGCCTGGGAGGATATCCTTTACCAAACGAACCTCTGCCTCCTGATGAGGAACCACTGAAACCACCAAAATGACGAGGCCTTTTCTAAGATATCGCCCCCTATCTGACCTGAACCATCTCAATCCGTCTAGCAATCCCTACGGCCCTTTGGGAAGAAATATCATCTCCACTCTCCTTGGCGATCTATGCATAATACTGAAAGCAAGTTCATTAGTGAATCTCCTTACGCTCTCCCTCTCAGTAGGGATTAATGTAACTGCATGGTGAACTAGGTCCACAAATCGGGTCTCATACTAGGTAACAATCATGCTACCTCACTGAAGGTGCTCGAACTGCTGGAGGTAATCCTCTCTCAAGGAAAAAGAAATAAACTTCTCCAAAAAAAACTGCAAAAACTGATCCCAAGCGTGTGGCGGTGAACCAACTGATCTACTCCGTACATGATCCTGCCACCATCTCTTGGTCGAACCGATCATCTGAAACACTGCAAAATCTACTCCATTGGACTCAACAATACCTATGTTGCTCAGTACCTCGTAGAAATGGTCCAAATAATCATGTGGGCCCTCTGAAGGTGCACCGATGAAGTGAATAGGGAAGAGCTTTGTGAACTTATCCAACCTCATCAATCTCTCAGAATACATCGCACGCCTCTCCTCGGTCTGTGTGGAAATAACAAGCTGAACTACCCCAACTGGATGGATTGCTAGGTCTGATAAAAGTGAGCTATCTACTCCATAATGTGAGTAGCGGGAGTCTATGCTCCTTCCCCAGCCTAAGAGACAGCTGGTGTCGTCAAAAATGCATCGGTCTGGGCCACACTCTCCATAAATTCCATAAAGTGGACTAGAGCGTCCTGAAGCACAAGAGTGGCTATAAATTCCTCTGGGGCCTGAGCGGGTCCAACTGGTGTAGTCTGAGCTGGGATCTCCTCCTCACGATCAACCTGAGGCTCCATACTAGGTGCTACTACACGAGCTCAAGGCTGAGCTTTGCCTCAGCCTCAGCCTTTGGCTCAACCTCGGCCTCGACCTCTAGCTATGGTAGTGGATACAACAGGGGCGTCCGGCTCTTGTCAGCTGTAGATGTTGTGCGTGTTCTCACCATCTGTGAGAGAACAAGAATGGAATGATTCAAACATAAATGATAGAATAAAATCGCACGATAGGGAAAGAAATAAGTGGACCTAAAACTCCATAGCCTCTAGAAGATAAGTACATACGTCTCTGTACCGATCCTCCAGACTCTACTAAACTTTCTCATCACTCATGAGACCTAAGCAACATAATCTTTAATACTAACTTGTCACGACCCGGAATCCCAAACTCGGGGGTCATGGTGGTGTCACGCCCCAAACTCAGGAGCGCGACCGGCGCTCAACCGAGTGAACCCACCGAGCATGCCTGTTAGATACTTTCTACCCAAACTCACTCATGAAAAAGAGGTGACATATCTTCATTAATTAGACAATAGGGAGATCCTGAATACAATACCAAAACCTTTCTATTAGTTTCTTCACTTTTAACATCTCAAAATACACACCTTTTTATAAGATAAAGTGGAACAAGTGATTCATTCAAACATAAACATGAATTTTTTGACTTCCCCCAACACCAATATACAACCCAGACAATGTCTACGGATCCTATAAAAGATACAAAAGAGCACAATGATAGTGCCGGAATAGGCTCTGTCTATACTCAAAACATGATAACAAAATGTACAAAAGATACATGACCCCAGAATGAGGTGGGGCTCACTAAGTCTACTAGGAGGAAGGTGTACTTTTATCGCTGGTTAATGCTACCTGCTGTGGAACCACCTGCATCCATTAAAGATGCAGCGCCCCCAGCAAAAAAGGACTTTAGTACTGCCAAATAGTACTAGTATGTATAACTAAATACTATTTCAATAGAATGAACATTAATACACGGAAGAAAATAATGATATCAATAGAAGCCTCAAATAATACCAGAACATCAAGTTAAGAACCACATAAGTTTTCAAGTCACTTTCAATGTTTTTAGGTGGGGAGCTCTTTAATTCCAATATACCATTATTCACAATACCACCGTACTTTTACACGGAGTCCGATCATGGCCCGATCGGCTAGTGCACCTCATTTGAGAAATTAACCACAATCATAATTTCCAGCACAATCACCACCATGTGTGCGACATGGCATCCGATCATGGCCTAATCGGCTAGGCCGTCTCACCCGAGACATTACCATTTCTATCAATCATCTCATGTCATACTTTCTTCACATTTATTCAAATCTTCAGCACTTATGGCCACAATTATAATATTGTTCTTGGTACTTGGCCGAGTTTCATATTTCATGCTCCCTTTTTCATTTTCACACACCATTACCATTATCAGTAACAAGACTATTCAATTCAAGTCTTTTAGGCACATGTGAGAGCAATTAAGAGTGTGAACAACTAATTTTTGACCACACTCAAATGTTATACTATTTTAGTAGAAATATTCCTTTTAGGCCTAATATTGATGTTCTAATATATATGGAAAATCTTTTAATTAGAATTTAATAAGTAAACTATTATATTTTCTTTGTATGATTTAAACTATAGTGTAAATATTGAGTTTTCTTATTTTTATAATTTACTTTAAGTCTAAAAGTAGGATGATATGTGTGTGTGTGTGTAAGATTTTTAAAAAAAAAACGAATTTTTTTTTATTAAAAATAAATCTTTGAAGCTAAGTTAGGATAAAGTTTTTTGATAACAAACTTTATCTAAAAGAATCTGATTTTTTTTATTAACTAACTAACCCCAAATTTTTAGCTTAAAAATCCCACACTCCTACTCCCATACAATATCACATTTGACCAACCACTTCATTCACCTTATTATATAAATAAACCAAAACAAGAAGAAAGGAGGAGGAAAAAAAAGGGACGAAAAAAAAACAAACAAAAGGAAAGGAAAAGAAAGAAAGGGGGGAGAAAAAATTGACAAAAGAAAGAAGAAACAGAAGTTAGAAACGAAAAAAGAAAACAAAAAGGGAAGTCAGAAGGAACAAAAAGATAACGAAAGAAAAAAGGGAGGAAGTAACAACAAAGAAGAGATTGACGGAGGCAGTGAACAAAAAAAAACAAGGAAAAGAGAAAGAATTGCGCTAGTAAGAAATAAAGAGAGTTTGAAGACGGAATTCGAGATTTCGTTTGCGGTTCTGAGTTCGAGGTTCTAGAAAAGTTAGCATTGCTAGCTTTGGAAATCAGTAGATTGTGATTGTGATTTTATTGTAAAAAAGCTTTAAAAAAAGGTAATATTCGAATTTTAATCATTAACATGAAAGATAGTTTTGTTGGTTCTGATTAATTTTTGCTTCATCTTTTTATTTTCGTTTCTGTATCTTTGAGTTGTTTTGAGTACTTTTTTTTTTTGAACTAGAGTGGACTGAATATTTGTTTGGGTGTCGGTTAAATTTGATTACCAAACTTTTACTCATGGCCAAAAAATAAATTTTCATTGATAATTAAGATCATGTTATTACTTAGTAATTATCTTTCAAAAAAAAAAAAATTATGTCATTCTTGTTGGTCTAATGTAACTCTTACGATGACATTACAAAATTATTAATCTTTCAATTAAGTGTGTATATATGTGTATAGAGGAAATTAAAATGGTAAGCAGTAAAAAATAATTCCCATGTTGATAGTTTATAACTTGGTTTGCATATAAAGAATATGTTGTGAATGTGTTATTAACTTTGTGAATACTGTTTAGTTTAATTTTATGCATGCATTTCACTTTTTTTTGTCATACGTATAAAAGTTTATTACATTAATTATGTTTAAGGTCAGGGATACAATAGTCGATTAGTTAGACTCTCGAATTTCATTTCTATAATATTCATTTTATTAATTAGATTAAATCTCAAAGTGGTAGAGTTCTGACCAATCCAAGTTTATTTATATTCTTACTGGCAGAAGTATATTACCAAATAAACTCAACATGCTACATCTGCCTCTTTTCCTAGAATTTGAAGTCCAAAGGAAATATCCCGTAAGATGATTCCATGAAATATTTTTCACATTCCACATTAAAATTAAAAAGAAAACAAAAAGAAGTTCAAACCCTCTCTTATGATTTGACTATTCTATTTTCTCTTGGATCTAGTCTTCCTAACGAACTCTTTAAATAAGTTTACGTACCCTCTCTATTTCATTAAAATCTCAACCCAACGTAATTAGCTATTTCAATGTATAAATAATTGGCGTGGCAAAAAATATTTATAAGGTAGCGAGATGAATAACTAATTTAAGACTCGTTACAATAAGTAGTAATAATAAAATTATACAAATAAATGTCTCGAATCTTAAAGAGACAAAGCAAATGAAATACTCTAAAAACACTAGAAAAACTTTAGATGTACTTTAAATATTTGCCCATGTGTTCATACCCGAACCTTGGATTGATATGCCCAAATAATAAAAGGGTCATGTACGCATCCCGCATCTCGACACCTTTAAATTAAAAATAATTGTGTTATAACCATGTGTACATTCCGTACCTTGGTCTAACATTTAATTTTAAAGAAGTACCTTGTGTGCGTTCTGCATCTTGGTAAACACAATTAATAAAATATAATAATTAATTAAGCGGTAATAAATAAGCCATGATCAATAAAATACAAGAATAGCTAAAAATTGATTTAAGCCTTACATGAGTCAATAAAGCGACCGTGCTTGAACCACGGGACTCGAGGGGTGCCATACACCTTCCCCTCGGTCAAAAGAATTCCTTACTCAGTCTTCTGTTTTTGTAGACCATGAAATAAGAGTTAAACCTTCCGCTTGAAAGGAGATTCAAATAAAAGGTGACTTGGAACACCAAAACTCAATTCCAAGTGGCGCCTCAAAATAATAAATAATCCCTTTTCAAAACGTCACTTTGATTGGAAAAACTCTTCACCAACCTCGTAATAGGGTTGTTGCGGAAAAAAGAGGTGTGACAGCTCTGGCGACTCTGCTGAGGACAATTAATAAGAATTCGAGATTTGTATATTGACTCTTGTTTTNGCTTTAATATTTATTTGAACTTGATATAAATTGTATCCTCTCTCGCACCCCTCTGAGTCTTCTTATAGGTAGCTATGTTGTGTTTGCCTACCAGCATCACAAAAATTTCTGTCTTAAGATAAAGCCAGTTAGCCTATCAGCTTGTGGTGAAGGATTTATTTACACATGATTAGGCGGGAGAGCCGTTAGCTAGCCAGTGTTGTTCTACTACTGGTGATGCTTGACGCTCCTCGGCTCGGGTTGTCCGCCTGGGTAAGCCA